>VWYK01130711.1:0-13914 GCA_013399775.1 Semnornis frantzii | reverse complement strand
AGAACCCTCTTTGTGAAGAAATATATCCTAGCATCCAGCCTCAACCTCCTCTGGCTCAGCTTGAAACCATTTTTTGTTGCTTGCCACCAAGAAGAGATTGCCCCCTCCTCGCTCTAACCTCCCTTCAGAGAGTTGTAGAGAGCAATGAGGTCTCCCGTCAGCCTCCTCTTCTCCAGACTGAAAAACCCCAGCTCATTCAGATGCCCCCTGTAGCCCAGGTGCTCCAGGCCCTTCACCAGCCTTGTTGCCCTTCTCTGGACAAGCTTCCGCACCTCAATGTCCTTCCTATAGTGAGGGCCCCAGAAATGAACACAATACTCGAGGCGTGCCCTCACCAGTGCTGAGCACAGGGTGGGATGAGGGGGATGATCACCTCCCTGTCCCTGCTGACCACCCCATGCTTCTAATCCAAGCCAGAATGCCACTGGCTTTCTTGGCCACCTGGGCATACTGCTGACTCATATTAAATTGACTGCCAACCAAAACCCCTAGGTCCCCAGATTTACCATCCAAATTCTCTCTGTTCCATCACATTCACATTTTGTCTTTTAAACTACTGTGTTGTTTGTGTGGCCAGAAAACAATGCTGTCTTCCCAGCACATATCTGAGGGGTGAAGGGAATGAGCCAGATCACTCTGCAGAGGTAGGAGAAGAGGTGGATAGTGCTCATCTCTGGGATGTCCACACCCTGGTGGTGCTCCTCTTCCTCATCTGGCCAGAGCTCTCGCTCCCACCCCACACAACATGGAGAAGGAGAATCTGGTGATGGAGGGACATAGAAAGCTCATTTTGCTTCCTTATGGTCTGTTTCCATTACCTGAGCCATTATCAGGCGAGGAGGGGCTCTCCAGGGTGCCCTGCACATCTGCAGAAATCCTGCTTTTGATTTCTCAAACATGCAAACCATCTGTCAACAACTCCAGCACTGGGAGCAAGGGAGGTGTGTGTGTGTGGGGAAATACCTTGGAGCCCCCCTCCACTTTCATGTCCTGGCATGGCCCTCTGCAATGTCCATGTGCCCTTACCAAAAGCAGTGGCCACGCTTGTCCCAGGGGTCCCACAGACATGCTGTCATGCAGCTGGACCATCTGTCGGGGGAAAATGTGCCCAGAGCTAGGAGATTTGCAGGACAGCTCAGCCAAACCACGCAGCCCTCCCCCTCCAGACCAGTCGGCCCAGTCCACTGCAGCCCTTGTGATGCCCCAGATACCACAGGCGCCATCCCAGTGCAGCTGCACTGAGATTAGGAATCTGGAGGAATATTTTATAATTAAGAGTTGTTTTTGCCCTAAAGCTACTTAGCATGGGATGTGCTTCCCTCTAATTACTGCTAGGTTCCAATCCCAGGCCCTTTATTAGTTTTCCTTTATAGCTGTGAAGTTGTTTGTTTTTTCTCCCAAGCCAATCCCCAAATAAAAGACCTAATAACATCCAGGGACAGTTTTGTGGCAGAGTTAGTAAGTCACAGTTCGAGCTGTGAGTCTGTAGATTAAAGCTGGGGACATTAAATAGTGGCTAACGGGTTAACCCTTTAGTGACAATAGGGTCGCAGCTTCAGTGACTTCCACTTGATAAAGCTGGAAAATCCTTGATGTGTTGCACCAAGGAGTTAATTCAAAAAGGGATGAGAGGTCAGTTTCAGTTATAACCCTCAGCTTAATAATAAGGGAATGGAAAATTCAGGTTACCCGGAGACCAACCAGAGTGTAAAATTGTCCTTGAAGGTGCATTTCTATGCAAAGGTGAAAACAGAGGAGTTCAAGCATCATAGAGATGGAGGAACAGGGAGAAAACACAAAAGCAAATGGGTACTTCAGGTTAGTTTTGTTGTGTTTTTCTTTTTTTCCTCCACATCTCAGGTAATAAGTAAGGGGACAGGAAACAAATTACACTAAGGGAATGAAAAGGGATCAACACAACATGTGCATTTAATCTCCAGAACAACTGCAACTGAAACATGATTTGATTCCAGAAGCACTTGGGGAAAGGAATCAGGAGAACTGACCTTCATTGGAAACCCACCGAAAAGCCACAGAGCAGTTCCTTTGCCACATTTGTGGGAAGTCATAGGAAGGAATTAGTGAGTGCTGAGCTTCATCAGTCAAGCCAGCTTAGGGAAAGGGTGCTAGATTTGTCTTTTCTTGTGCCCAAGTGGCACCAGGACCTTTCTTTGTCTCTTTCTGTCTCTAGCCCCCTGCTATCAGTAGTGTCCTGCATTTTGAATGGGAAGGTAGCACAGAAAGCAAAGCTTCCACCCGAACAGTGAGTAGTGGCCAAAGTGCAGACAGGCTCACAAACAAAGCAGTCATCTGAAGTTCAGTTTATCTCCAAGGAGAGAGATACTGACCGTGAAATTCCAGCAGAACTCTATGCAGCCTCAATAACCACAGCTCAACCCCTCTTGCCTGGGTGATAAATCTCAGAATGAGACCTGTTCTCACTGATTTTCCAGAATACATGGAGGCAGTCTCATTTACCAGCCTTGTCAAGTTCTTGCTGGACAGGTACTACAACAGCTTTTATAATGACGCAGTGAAAATTATTATATACAATCCTTCTGTCCTGCAGTGTGCAGGACGCTAGATGAGTGCTAATAAAGCAGACCAAAACTTGCCCTGTAAAATCTCATCCTGAATTTTAAGGCCTCACTACTCAGTATGACTTTCAAATGACACCCTTAACTTAACCACATTGCCAGTAGACCCTAACAGAAACGCAGTTAAGACTTGGAGGCCTTCAGTATTCCTTCCTAACACTAAATCTTTGCTCCACCATTACACGAGAATGGGGGAAGCAAACTCTTCTTAAGAGCTGAGCTGTGCTGAGAGAGGCTCTTATTTCATAGAATCACAGAATGGTTTGGGTTGGAAGGGACCTTAAAGATCATCTAATTTCAATCCCCCCACTATGGGCAGGGACACCTTCCACTGGACCAGGCCCAACCTGGCCTTGAACACCTCCCCAGACAACAGGGGCATCCACAGCCTTCCTGGGCAACCCATTGCAGGGTCACTTCACTGTGAACAATTTCTAATAATCCAGTCTAAATCTACCCTCCTCGAGGCTGAATAGCCCCAACCGGTAGCCTCACCACATGTGAGCAATTCTTGTTCCATCAGTAGGGTAATGCTACACAAATGTTACTGTTAACACAGATTAAGAAATTTGTGATAATCTGTTTTTAGAACCAGCACTTGGGCTTCTTTTATGGGTTTTGGGTTGGGGTTTTTTTGGTTTGTTTTCATTTGTTTGTGTTTTTGTTTGGTTTTGTTTTTAATTTCCCTGCACTTTCTTCCCTTGCATGCTTCCATTCCCCACTGCCTTTCCTAGCAACACCCAGTGCTACTCATACAACAGAAAAAGCCAAAGTCTGGCTTACAATTAAGATGTTAAGAGGTAACTTCATCTGGACACATAAACCTGAGCACCTGCTTCTGAAAACAGGTGCCAGAATCAATACACTCAGGCAACTTGGAAGCTTGTCCAAGACTAATTTCACATGCTATTGAGCAACCTCTTTGTGTGAGAGTACAGAGGGTGTCTGCCATGCCTCCTGCATGCACTTTGCTTCCCAGGACCGGCAATTTCTTTTATCCAGACTGCACTAATGAACACTCTCAGGCTCAGAATGGGACAGACTGGAATACAGGGCAAAATGAGCTATGTGTCTTATAGAATGGTAAGGTTGGAAGGGACATCAAGGATCATCTAGTTCCAACCCCCTGCCATAGGCAGGAACACCTCCCACTAGTACAGCTCACTCAAGGCCTCGTCCAACCTGGCCATGAACCCCTCCAGAGAGGGAGCAGCCACAACCTCCCTGGGCAACCTGTGCCAGTGCCTCACCACCCTCACTGGAAAGAACTTCCTCCTAACATCCAGTCTAAATCTTCCCTCTGCCAGTTTAAACCCATTGCCCCTTGTCCTATCATTACAAGACCTTGTCAATAGTCCCTCCCTAGCCTTCCTGTAGGCCCCCTTCAGGTCTCCGCGAAGCCTTCTCTTCTCCAGGCTGCAGAGCCCCAACTCTCTCAGCCTGTCCTCATAGGAGAGCTGCTGCAGCCCTCTGATCATCCTCGTGGCCCTCCTCTGGACCCAAACCAACACTTCGATGTCCTTCCTGTGCTGGGGGCTCCAGAACTGTACACAGGACTCCAGATGGGGTCTGATGAGAGCAGAGCAAAGGGGGAGAATCCCCTCCCTTGCCCTGTTGGCCACGCTGCTCTTGATGCAGCCCAGCACTCAGTTGCTGTCTGGGCTGCATGTGCACACCTCAGGCTCATGTTGAGCTTTTCATCAACCCAGATCCCCAGGTCCTTTTCCTCAGGGCTGATCTCAGCCATTCACCACCTACCTGGATTTGTGCTTGGGATTGTATTAATTGCCCACACATTCTTACGCTAACCTTTCAGAGCACTGCACTGCCCCTATATTATCCAGCACTCTTCCCATGTTGCTCTGCTACTAAAATGATGAGAGGTGGTTATGGATGGAAATGTGCTAGGGCTTGTTTTCTCAGTAGTAGTCCATCATCTTGGCTCCTGTTGAATTCAGAGGAACAACAATTATTTGATATGTGATCTCTCTACAGCTACCTGCAAAGAGGTTAGAACGAGGTGAGGGTGGTCTCTTCTCCCTCAAATAGTAACAAATTATAGGATGACAGGAAGTAGCCACAAGTTGGACCATGTTAAGTTTAGTTCAGACATTAGAAGAAATTTCTTGACTGAAAAGATTCTCGAGCACTGGAACAGGCTCCCCAAGGAGCTGGTTACATTCTCATCCCTGAAGGTGTTGAAAAGAGGCAGAGATGTTTTGCTGAGGGACATAGTCTAGAATCAGACTTGTTAGAGTTAGAGAATAGTTGGACTTGATGATCTTAAAGGTCTTTTCCAACCAAAATGATTCTATGAATCTATGATATGCAGTTTCAGCTCCAGAATAAAAGACAAATGTGATGCAGAATTCCTGAAAAACACATCAAGATTTCCAGGTAATAATAACAATAACAATTAATAACAACAACAATAATAATGATATTAAAACCAACATTAATAATAGCAACAATAACAACAATAGCAATAATAATTTTTTTCCCCTCTTCTGCTTTCTGATGTAAGTCACAACAGTCAAAAGTAAGAACATTGATTTTTGCAGGATGTGACTAAATTCTCATTTGCAGTCTCTGGTCTTTTAAGAGAAAACAGATTACCACAGAGGCAATGTGAAGAAAATACAGTGCTGGGCAAGAATGGTGACAAAAGGCAGAGTCCCACAAAGGCCTACTGACCTAAGCAGGGATGTACCATTAAGTAGAAGGCTCGTTCTTCTAAAGCACACTGTTTGAAGAAAGGCTCATGTCAAATGTTAATTACAATGGAGAAGAATATGGGAACGATCATGAAAAGGAACAATGAGGCTCCAAAAATCTGTAGCGTGTGAGACCTTTGAAGACTCGGAAGTTGAAAATATGGGGAAGGATCAAAAACTCATGTTCCACTTTGCTAGATCAGAAGATAACTAATGCTTTTCAAATAATAGAGGGTTTTCTTTCCTTCCTCTTCCTGGCACATTCCTCTAAGCCATCTGTAAAACAAGAAAACAGAAGGGAGATAATTGAAAACTTAGGAAGAATATGAGCAAGTGATTCGGACAGGACTGTTGTGAGAAGATAGAATAAGCTGTCAAAAGAAAGTGAGGAGGACTTTGAAAAAAGTCTATAGGCTTCTTTCACACACCTATTTCTTTTTTCTAAGACCAATTTCTGAAAAGCAGCAGCGACAGAAAAATGCTGCTAAAACTCCATGACAGCAAACCAGCTTGTGCTACAGGGGGCTGACACTCCAGCTGCCACTATAACAGCGGAGAAAAATGTCACTGTTTACAAAGGAAACCAAGCCATAAAGAAGGAAACAGAGATAGAGCTTCCTATGTTGTTGTTTTTTTTTGTTTGTTTGTTTTCTTTTTCTCTGAGGTACAAAGCTAAAGCCACTTGCCCCTAAAATCTTGCCTCAAACTTGACAAACATTCATGTGATCCCTCAATAAGACTTCCACTGCCAACACTCCTTTTATAACCCAATCTCAAGAATTAAAGATCATCTAGCTTCGATCCTCCCACACTTTGAGCAGGGACACCTTTCGCTAGACGAGGCTGCTCAATCATAGAAGCATAGAATGTCAGGCGCTGGAAGGGACCTCAAAAGATCATCTGGTCCAGCCCCCCTGCCAGAGCAGGATCACCTAGAGCAGATCACACTGGAATGCATCCAGATGGTTCTTGAATACGTCCAGAAAGGGAGACTCCACAACCTTCCTGGGCAGCTGGTTCCAGTGTTCTGTCACTGTCACAGTGAAAATATTCTTCCTCAGGTTCACATGGAACCTCCTATGCCTCAACTTCCACCCATTGCCCCTTGTCCTGTCACTGGATATCACTGAGGAGAGGCTGGCTCCATCTTCCTGGCACTCACCCCTTACATATTTATAAACATAATCAGGTCACTCCTTAGTTGTCTCCTCTCCAAGCTAAGAAGCCCCAGCTCCCTCAGTCTCTCCTCATAAGGAAGATATTCAACTTCCTTAATAATTTTTGTGGCTCTGCACTGGACTCAAGCAGCTCCCTGTCCTTCTTGAGCTGGGGGGGCCAGAACTGGACACAATACTCCAGATGAGGCCTCACCAGGGCAGGGCAGAGCAGAGGGGAAGGAGAACCTCCGTGCCCAACCTGGCCTTGAGAGGGGACATCCACAACCTCCCTGGGCAACCTGTTCCAGTGTCTCACCACCCTCACTGTAAAAGAACTTGTTCCTAATCTCCAGTCTAAATCTACCCTCTTCCAGCCTTCACACATTCCTCCTCATCCTATCACTGAAAGCCCTGGTAAAAAGTCCCTCCTCCTTGTAGTCCCACTCAGGTACTGGAAAGCTGAACTGTCTCTTCTCCAGGATGAACAGGCAAGGGGGCAAGGCCATCCATCCTGGGATGCACACTGGAGCCACCTGTGCTGCCTTATTTCACTCCTTAACTACAGAGTGCATGTTTGTCCCAACTCAAGGCTACTCCCTCACACAACATCTGTGACATTCATCCATTTGGATCAGTCTGACAGCACCCACCCATCCAAGCCATAAGCAGCCACTTTGTCAAGAACAGTGTGGCAGACACTGTCAAATGCTTTACTAAAGTCCAAGGGAACAACATCCAGAGCCTGGAGGAATTCTACAACTGACTTTGCAGCCTCTTGGGACAGGGCAGTTTGTGGAGTGAGGGAACTGCCAGGAGCCACTTAGCAGCAGGGCTTTGGGGGCTGTTCTACTTCTCTCTTTCGAGAAGCAGCATATTCAGAGGAAAAGCACTTCCAAGTTAAAGGAGTGGAGGGTCAAGACCAACAAAAAGGCTTTGCCAAAAGGATTTTTGTATCTTGATCAAGCTGTCACACAGAAATAATAGCCCATCACCATCTCTGGTGTGCCTTTTGGCCTTTGTTGGGCATCCCTGTTGATGAAAAATTGCTACAGGGTTAGCAAGGATATGAGCCAAGTGGTTGGTGGCTTTGGTGGAGGTACAACCTCAGCTGCACAGGTAAGAACAATGTTTCCGAGTACAGCAACACACGTACACATTTTGCTTGAAACACAAAGTTAAGGTTTCACTTATGAACTTGCCCAATTAAAGAGGCTCTTTGAAAACCCAGCTACATGTACCAGTCCTGCAGAAACTTTCACAATGTTTTTGAAAGTGAGATTTTTTTTCTGGGGGAAGAAACAAACCAACCAACCAACGAAAGCAAAATCCATGTAGAACTTTAGAGCCTGGGGATATCTTCACAGCAATATAATTGGAACACTTTGAAAATGGCTTATCATTTTGACATGCATCTCAGTTTCTACTGAAAGCTTCATAGTAAGTCTGGGTTTGAAGACTACAGGTTAGAAAGAACCATTGGATTCTTTACTGATGAAGTTATTAACAGATGCCTCTTGGTCTAGCCTGAGCTGGCAGTCATTGATTAAACTCTGGATACCACTGAAGGATAGATAAGAAGGTGGGGAAAGCTGGTAGCCAGGGGCTGTGGTCCTAATTGGATGCTTACACTTGCATTTCTATAAGCTTTTAACTTGATGACATTTTAAATGGAATGATTAATCGGCCTTTACTTTGTGCTTTGCGAGGTACACATTTAATGCCGCAGGGCAGATACAGTAGCCAACATAAATTAGCCACCTCACTGGCAGCTTTATGCCACCACAGCATCTGGTCCTCCCCGAATTAATCTGTACTGCAGACAACAACCATCCACAAGCCATCCCTCGAAATTCATGTGAAAAACACCAACACTCACATTTTTCACTCGGCTCTGCCTGTAGTTGTGTTTTTCTGAAAAGAGGTTTCTCTGAACCCGAAGCGAGACAAAACACAGCACTTACCTTTGGGAGCTCTATGCACTCAGCCCTCCTCACAGACTGGCATTTGCCATGCAGCATGATGAAGTTTTGCTCTCCAGGCTCTGTGCTGCTTGCCATGAAAAACCACTAGTGGTGCCAAGAACTTCCCCAGGTAGGACATCTGCAGGAACTGGGTTTGTGCAGCACATATGGCAGCTTGCCGGATCCTGGCCTGCCAGGGTCCTTTGATAGAAGTGGCACATGGGAAATCAGGCTCTGCCTATGTAAAACTCTCTAAAACACTGAAGCATTGATTATTATTCTGCATTTGCAGTGAGGCAGGAGGGGAGAACAGGCCAAGGGAGAAAGTGAAATAGAGAAGGGTCTCTGGTTTTGAATCACTGAATATTAAGGGTTGGAAGGGGCCTCCAGGGATCATTGAGCCCAACTCCCCTGCTGAAGCAAGATCACCTAGGGCAGGTCGCACAGGAATGCATCCAGATGAGTCTTGAAAGCCTTTAGAGAAGGAGACTCCATGACCTCTCTGGACAGCCTGCTCCAGTGCCCTATCATCATCACCATAAAGAAGTGTCTACTCACGTTGAGATGGAACCTCCTGTGTTCCAGTTTGTACCCACTGTCCCTCATCCTATCAGTGGGCACCACTGAAAAGAGACTGGCATCTTCATTTTGACACTTACCTCTCAGATATTTATAGAGGTTGGTAAGATTCCCTCTCAGCCTTTTCTTCTCAAGACTAAACAGCCCCAGGTCTCTCAGTCTTTCTTCATAGGGGAGATGCTCAGGTCCCCCAATCACCCTCACAGCTCTCTGTTGGACTCTCCCCAGCAGATCCCCCTCTTGAAATAGGAAGCCCAAAACACACATACTGGACACAGTATTCAAGGTGTGGTCTTACCAGGGCAGAATAGAGGGGGAGGAGAACCTCCCTAGACCTGCTGGACACATTTTTCTTAATCCACCCCTGAATGCCATTGGCCCTCTTGGTCACAAGGGCACAACGCTGTCCCACAGTGAACTTGAAGTGAGATTTAGGGTCAAATATGAAACCAGCAATACCACGCCCAAATTCTGCCCCTGCAGCACACACAAGAGCATCAGCATAATACGGCCAAGTGAAGTTACTAATTTTCCAGCAACATCAAACTCCAGTTACTCAGCTCTCTATAGGAAACCATCAAGCACGCAATGTCCCCTTTCTGAGTCATGAATCACAAGCAAAGCCAAGTGGCAGGCTGAAGAAGGAAGGGAGAAGAGGGCTTCTTGCTCAGGGGGATACATACACAGAAAGCCCCTGGGAGAAAGCGAGATGTGCAATACAGGTACATTACACTGGAATGGTCAAGACAGGTCCCTGTCAGTGAGGAAGCAGAGGTGCAGTTGATGCTCCAGTGCAGAAGTGCATGAAGGAGACTGGAAGCAGCTGGGATACAGTCCAAAACCAGTTTGGGAATCAAGAGGCCAGACATATCCAAAGACACTGACATCTACCCAGCTCATAGTAGGGCTGGGGTTGCTTTGGAAATGTTAACCTAACCTTTGTTCTCATTGAAACAAATCAAGAGACTAAAAAAATGCTCTCAAAAGTTAAATAATCTGTTCTGACTTTTTTTTTTCCTTTCTTTTTTTCCTTTTCTTTCTTTCTTTTTATTTTTCTGAACACACCAAGAGTTATTTTAAGNTTTTAAATTAAAATGCTTCTTGTGGCAGGTTAGGCTTCATTACAGAGCCCAATTATCTTTATACATCACACTAAATGTAAAAAAAAGAAGAACACTTTAGCGTTCCTGCAATTGAGGTCAAGAAGTAAAAATGTCACCAGTGTTGTTAATTTACTTTTAATAACAGCTTTCTACAACACGAAAACAGTTTGATTACCAAGACCTAACGATGGTCAACGATGGCAACTGACAAATAACACTTCAAACTCCTAACAAGTAGCACACAGAACTTACCTTTCATTATGCATTTTAACAACTGGAAGTTCTGAATTTTATACATCAAGATGTACATGTACCCAATCCCAGTCATGATGTATGCATTGGGGTTTTTTTTGGATCTGTAGCAGTGTCAGCTCAAGCTGTATATATACACGTGAAAGTCTGAGCAAGTCCTGAGTAATTTCAAAGTACTGCTAGTCAAACTCTGTCAGTTTTAACTGATGCACGTAAAACTCAGGTTTTACAGCATTATGCTAGTGTAAAGAAATCAATTAAAATATAAAAATGCAGCACTTTGCATTAACTTTGTGCATAGATAGGAGCTCTGTACAGTGCAACAGCATCCACTTACAGTCTGGGTAATTAGCAAACCTGAAAAGATGCTGACCCCCATCCTTCAGCAGCTATTGCTTCCTCTCATTCTTAATTAATGGCAAGTGATTCATTCTGCTTCAAAATGACCAAGTGTGGAAGACTTTTACAGGCTTTAAATAATATTCTTTCTGCTGCATATGTTTTTGTAAACATTCAAGTTATCCAGGCCCATTAATTCTTCTGAGGAAAACTATACAATTTTACAATCAAATACTTAAAATGTGTGTCTGGGAGGGAAAAAAGAAAAAACAGGGGAGTATGATCATTGCCTTAAATGCCACAGTAAGCCATAAGGAAACAAAAGAGGAAACATTCTTTAAGGAACAGCTTGAACAGAAACCAAAAGGCTGCTCAGAAACCCTCTGTCAGCATGACAGTCCACCATGGTAAACACGAGATGCTCTTGCAGCCCCAGAACAATTTGTCTGAGCAAATGGGAAGGAAGCACTCCTGCTAAGGAGCAGATCCAACCTCAGCATGAGAGTCGGAATCTTCATACGGTATGAACAGAGCAACTTAAAGAATTAAATAAAAAATGACAACAACAACAACAACAAGAAGCCTATACACTCCATGCCAGGAAAATTCAGGCACTAATATGAGAGCTGGTAACAGACACAGGCTAGCATCAAGGAGCAACTGTCTTTAATGGAGTTGATTAGATGCAACTTCCCAGGTATGAAGGAAGACAATCTTTTTTCTTCTTCACACTTCTCTCGGACTGCAAAAGTGAAGGCACCACTTCATCTAGGTTCCTCTGGCAGGAGAAGGGACCTGGCCCAAAAGTTAGCTGGTCCCATGGCTGCTGTAGTCAAAAACGCCTTTTCTGAAGAAGGGTGAGAATTCACAGATGGTGTGCTTTGACAGAGTCAGCCCCACTTTATCCAGGTGCAGAGGAGATGATGGGGAGTTCAGCATCGCAGAGAAAAAGCTCCTGAGGTATTTCTATGGAACAAAATGCAAAAGGTCCTAAGTTTTACTTGGTCCTGTTGATTACAACCACTTTAAAGAATTAAATGAACGTCAGCATTTAGAACAAACAAGATCTCCTCAGATCGTGAAAAGTGTTTTTTATAACCACAAGCATCCATAAAACAGGTCTAGTGAAATCACAGGATCACAGGATGTTAGGGGTTGGAAGGGACCGCTATAGATCGAGTCCAACTCCCCAGCCAGAGCAGGCACATAGAATCTAGCTCAGGTCACACAGGACTCAAAAGTCTCCAGAGAAGAAGACTCCACAACCTTTCTGGGCAGTCTGTTCCAACGCTCTATCACCCTTCTATTAAAGTTCTTCCTCATGTTGAGGTGGAACTTCCTGTGCTGTAGTTCATACCCATTGCCCCTTGTCCTATCTCGGGGCACAGCTGAGAAGAGNCAAGGGAATGTCACTACATATGGACACAAAAGGACTTCAGAAATCTTTCTCTCATCAAGCCTCCACAATCTTTGCATCCAAATGGATTTGTTCTGATCGAGGCCATCTGCACTTCCATATTACCTCAGAACCTACCAGCATCTTCTCACTGAGATGCCCTCTAAAGCTAATTTTTTTTCCCCAAGTCTTACAAATAAGAAGCATTCTTCTTCCCCAAAGTTAATGTTCACTAACTGCTGTCTGACTTGTGACCACCTAAAAAAACGGTGACAGGTGTACATTATCACAAAGTTAGTTTTCAGAAGCCTCATTGGATTTGGCTTAGTTACTACAAACATTCAGCAGTAGTAACTCATAACTGCTCAGTGAAACAAAGTAGGTAAAACATTGATCTAGGTGGAGCGAAAGAAGTACTCAACATCACCCCAATAGCTGTAAGGGAAATCTTCTCTGGCACACAGGGATAAACTCCTTTGCCCTGCTACGGATTGACCACAGAAAAATGACAGCTTGAGAAATTATTCACCAAATCTGGAATGCAGTAGGAAATACAACTGCACAACAGAAAGGCACAATCTCTGAAGTCCACAAGGTTTAGTTACTGGAAGGCAGGAGCTTTTGGATCATAGAAGTGGTTCCATGTTTGAGAAAAGTCATAATTACTCACTGTCTTCCCAAGGAGACTTCCTCCATAGCACAGTAGCCTGTTATCTAATTAAATGCCCTGGAAACCAGTTGCACTAATATCACAAAACCCACCATAACAAAAAACCCCGACAATAAAAAGCAGCTGGCACATGCTAGTCTCTTGGCAGGATTGGTGAATCTTTTTTTTTTATTCAGCTACCCCACAGGTTGTATTAATGATCATCAAAAAAACCCCAAAACATTACAAAAATGCCTTTGAGATGTATTCCAACAGACTAAGAAGTGAGCAACAGATGTCACATCAACATTTGTCATAATTAGTTCATAAAGGGTCCTTTAAAGGAAGTCCAAATCCAGCAATGCCTGAAGGATGAATATAGTAGAAAACCAAATGTAAAATGCAGCATCCTGTTAGAATTTTAGCACTGTGCTGAAAAGTTAATGCAGTAATTCCCGTTTATGGCTACAGAAAGCTCAAAAATATCAAAATTTCTCACTGGAGACATTACACAAGACCTGTGGCATTCACCTTGGTATGTATGGCTAGATAATTGCCTGTCATGCTTTTCCTGTAGAGCCATTAGTCATTGTTCTGGCATGAGAGCTCTAAAGGCAGAGCAAAAAATCCCTCTGCTGTAAGCATCTGACATGGTAGAAACAGCGGGTATACTTATTTCCCCACTTTTAACATGAAAAAGGACCTTGGGAAAATGGCAACAAGCAGACGCTACCAGATTTTAATGGAATTTATTTTGTATGAAGATTTCCAGACATATGGCTCGGCATTACATGTTCTTCAACCAACACCTCTGAGCAAATTAGGCCTCTTTGAAATCCCCTATCTGCATTTGCCCTTGTTTGCAATTCTGATGTGTTTGCATAGCACACAGCTGACGTGCCCTTGACATACAGAAGGTATTGCTCTAATAAAATAAAGGCTGCTCTGCCCAGATATGCTGGCTAGGAGTTAAGTCCCATAGCAAGGGAAACAGGAATTGATGGCACAAGTGTTTGCTCCCACCGCAAGCACATGCCTTGAGTAAAGAGCTGTGGCTAGGCAGGCAAGGGGAAGGCTCTTCTGTCATGTTGGTGGCAACATGGACAACAAAAGTGGAAGGAAGCAGTAGGAAAAAAGGAAGAGTGCCACATCTCAAGTACTGTGTCC
>VWYK01130705.1:6380-17298 GCA_013399775.1 Semnornis frantzii | reverse complement strand
CCATACCTTATTTCTTTCTGTGGAAGGAATTCACTGAAACAACCAACAAAACAAAACAAAAGAAAACCCCAACAAACGAACAGACAAAAAAAGCTTTCAGCCTAAGCAAACAAACAGAAACCATGTTAGGAAAAGTGTGGAGCGAAATACTCTTTTTAAAATATTTATTGTGACTGAATAGTAAGCATTAGGTGACAGAAGTAGATGATGTGTCCAAAACACAGGACATGACTGAAAAAAACCAAACTTTAAGTTTGTACATATACTACAATAAAAAAATCTTCAGTTTTGTGTGCTATCATCTCTCATTGACTGGCAATCCTAGTTAACAGAATAAGTGATAGAACATGTTTTCTTGGCTTGTTTACCATGTCTCTGACTGTAGAGAGAACACCGAGAACAGAAACCAAATGACTAGTTTCACAGAAATAGAAATGAAATTGAGGGAATGGCATTAATGCTTTTAATAACTAACTGGAAGAATACATGTACCTGGCAATAGAGAGAAACTAGAAATCTTTGGGATCGTTTAGGTGACTAAATTACTTGAGACACCATTCAGAGAAGCCAAAACGCACCTCTGTGTGCCTAACCTGATCCTACTTTACATAAATTACTGATCAATAAACTGAGAACAAGTACACAGTGGCTTCTTTATTTTAGTAAGGCTTATGACACTCCTCTGAGAAGCATGCTGTGAGTTGGTACAAAATTTGCTCATCAGCCTAACAAGGAGAAGGAGGAGGCCTCAGCTAGTGAAAGCATTGCTAATGAAATAAAGATAAGCCTTTGTGCTGATGTCTGGCACATTGTAAGTCATACGGTATTTTGTCTTTTAAATATCAGCTATTGGAATAAACAGTTCAGCCAAGAGCGTTTGGTTTCTGGATTCTTTATGTCACTGCTTTTTAGGGAAGTATTTAGCCTCTGTAAATTGAAATTTTGTTTTCAGGCAACTGATCTATTGTCATCCAAATGCTACAGAGTTGTAGATCATAAAATAGTAGATGGATGATCTCCATGGTGAAAAATATTCTACTATGTAACAGTTCATAAACATTAGCACATATGGATTTGTATTTCTATATGAAATGAATTTAGATGTGAATTTAATCTGTGATACTTTGACATTTTGTTTATTTGAAGAAGGAAAAAGAAACTAAAACTAAACATGAATTATGGTATGGATAAATTGGAAGTTACAAGGTCTACAGAAGGGATGATGTGTCATGTGGGAAATGCACATCAACATAAATTTTGCTTTTTCTTGGATGGCAGACTATCCAGAGAAGTCCAACTTCTGCATGCTTACACATGATATTCCCCTGACGCAGTCTCTTCTACTAATCTCCTAAGTGGTGTATGTGATTCCTTCTGTGTGCAAAAGCTACAGGGCAAACAGCAATCAATGTGTAATTTGACTTGATGCCCTTTGAGTTTCCCAGTACTCTGAAACAGGCAAAATCACTTAGAGCAGCTGATTCAATTTGTCAGGCAGTACTGTGTATAACGTGTATCACCCCTAATTCAGCTGTAGCAGATTAGGGTGCCTTGTCACTCTGTCAGTACATTGGGTTATTCACAGGAGAAGGGCAGAGTAGGACTCCAAGCAAGAGTACTTAGAGAGGAACTCATGTGTGTGCACAAAGATTAACATTTACAGTCACATAGCAATACATCTTATAGAGATAAATTCAGTGCTTGTAGATATTAAAAGTTCACAGGACAGCAGCTTTCCCACTTACCTCACTAAAGCTCTCCAAAAGAACAAAGAAATTCTCCCTTTGGTTGTTTGTTGAATATGGTTCCTGGTTTTCCAGGCTATCACCTCTTACGAGGCTTTGAGGGTTTTCTTTTGTTTCAGTTTTGTTGTGGTTTTTTTTCCTTTGTTTGGGTTTTTGGGTGTTTTTTTGTGGTTTTGGTGTGGTGGTTTTTTGTTTGTTTGTTTGTTTTTCTTTTTTTGCTTGTTTGGTTTTTGTTGCAGGGTGGGGTTTTTTTGATGTTTGTTTTGGTTTTTGGTTTAATTTTTTTTTTCTCTCAAATGGTCTGATACCATCTACCCCAGCACTCTGAGGTGCATTTCTGAAAAAGGGAAGAGAGAGATGCAAGTTCCTCTGTGTAATACTCTTTTCATGCAAATCAGCAAAGACAAAAGTTCCCATTCTATCACAGGCTGCTACTTTGCCATCAGACCTCTATACACAGTGTTTGAAATCAGCTTAACAATAGAAAATTATAGTAGAACAAATGATGTATATATTTTGTTTATTAATGTCAGGAAATACTAATTTACACTAATCGTATCCACATGTGAACAAGTAGTTCTCTTGTTTATGGTTTAAAAATCCATTAAAGATCATTATATATCGATATGATCCTCTTAATTCCAGGATTTACCTGAAGACTATAGTTAAATCTCAGGATCATACATATCTTATTTTCTATTTGAAATACACCAGAGCAACTTTGGTCTCTGTTGAAAATACAAAAATACCTAATCTGAGAAAAAAAGTGAGATATCATGCATTTATTTAAACCACATACTACACTGAAGAATCTTTCATCAAAGATGCAGGAGTACTTACCTTCCCTGGTACACCGTTTCTTGAAATGTCAGGATCCTAGAGAATTACCACTGAGCCTCCAGACAGCACACACTTTCCCTGATTGTCTCTTCTGTTGTGTTTCTGGGATCAGAATCGGGCTCAAATAATTCAGACATGAGGCTTCAACAAATTAACTCATGCAGCGCTGCATACAATGTTTCATACAAAATTAGTGAAAAATGAAGCATCTGAATTACAGTCAGTGCAGAAGACATTGCACACCAATTGTGCCCTTTGCTTTTAACAAAAGGCTTCAAAAAAGTCCTAACAGTTGTGTGGAAGTCACCTGCCTTTTGTGTGCCAGCATTCTTGCTGGGGTGCTGACAGCCCACTCAGGGCAGCTACAGTCAACAGGATCTTGCTTTTCACCACCCTGATTAAGTAAGTAAGGTGCCCCTTCCCAGGAATCCCCCACGGAGCAGCAATGTTCCTACGTGCCTGACCATAATATCAGTAACGACTGGATTCTGGGAGAATTTGAAAGCCTTCCTCAACACACTTATTTCTGTTTTTCAACCTCTATGCAAAGCGATACTTTGGCATTGTTATGTGATTTTTGACAGGGTTACAGTAAATTCATCATGCTAAACTGAAATCTTTCTGGCAGGTGTCTACTCTGCAACAATCAAGCTCTGCGTACAGTAAAATGTGACAACCACAGTGCTACTTCTAGTTGTAAAAATTATGCATGTTATGCTTTATTAATGCTAACTGGGAGCACAACTAAGCAGTATATTATTTATCTTTTCATTAGAAATTTTTTATTACACAAAGTTGCTTCAATATGTTCCGTGGAATTACAATTTTTAAAATTTATTCTTGAGTCAAAAGTTATTGAGAAACAGAAAATAAAGAAGGAAGTGTGCTAGGAAAAGCAGTTTCTTTACAACCTTTCATACTTTTTTTTTTTTTTTCCTTAGTCACTATCGATGTATTTTTTTCATTCATATGTAGTTTTCTTCCTGAAGGCTGCTCTGGAACAATAGATTTAGAAAGTTATTTGGTGGGGAAAAAAACCCATAACATTAAAGGAGAATACCATTGCTTTTCCAAAAGCAAACATTACAAAACAGGAAACAAGGAAGTAGGATTTATCTTCAAAGCAATTTAAACTATTTAAAGACATCAAGCTTAATTCATAACCCAACTTATTTCATGAGTAGTAGAATTAATTTTCATTTGTGTGATGTCAGTCTCTCAGCTTGGTTCCTTTGCATTCAATAAAATGGGAACTTCAGCTGCAGGTTCTTCTGCAGTTCAGCTTTTTTAGTAAGTTTTCCTTCTGCGAGTTCTTTGACTGTTCGTAAGTGCTGAGTGAACTCTGCAAATACCCTCTCAGTGGGGTGTGAATAGGCACACTCCCCAAACTTTTTTTTTTAATTTTTTTTTTTTTTTTTTTTATTAATTACTCCCATTTTGCATTTGGTTTAAATGGAACTAACAGGCTTAAAAGTTATTAGTAGAGAACAAGAAAATGAACAAGCACACATTTAAGTACAGGCATCACAGTAGGTTTTTAAGCCCTTTTCTCTTTGAAAACCAGACTAAGAAAATGGGAAATTTTATTTATATTATTGGAGGAATCTCTTTATGTCTCACAACATAGTGTAACAAACTACTTATGGTGTCTATAGGGGCTAAATTTTCATTTTATCATTTGACTTCCTCATGAATACCACATAATCAAGGAAGTAGCCTGAGAGAAACAAAAGAATAAATAAATAAATACATGTAGTCCATGAATTAAATTTCTCCTGGAGTAGAGGAATGCAAAACTATTGTTGAATCAATGTAACAATCCATTGAATTAACCTCTAAGGAGCAGGGAAGCAAAATACACAGTAAAGTCTCCACACATGCTCTATAATTTCCTGTATTGCAACATACGAAAGAGTGTACAGAAAAAAAAAGCCAGCACCCACTTCTTCTCTCCAACCCAGAGGAACCGGACCTTCAATCTCTGTATATCTATATTCTAACATTTCAGAGTTGATCTGTAATTAGTATGATGAGCCTACTGACAGTTCACAAGACAAATCCCAGTGGTCCTTCGTTTAATATACTAGAATGCATTTTGTCTTGCAAATTTTCCACAAAATTTCTATATCATAGATGAACTTTTCTGCTTTATTTTGGTGTGAGTGGACTATTCATCTTAACATTGCTATTCATCTTCCTTTCAGAGCCCATTTTATTAACTTTTTTTTTTTTAACTAAGCAAATTCACTTTTTATCTATGATGTGTGTTTTACAGGTAATTCATCTGATTTGAAGAATTTTTTTAGACTTCAATTTAGCTATGCCTTTGAAATTAAGACTTAATGCATTTTATATTTTTTTGCAATAGAATTTAATCTTTATTTGAATTACTTGTCCAAAATGATCACCTACATTCAGCATATTTAAATGTCAGTATGGGAAACATCTCTGATAGAGTGTAAGGTCCTGCACCTGGGTAGGCACAATCCCAAGCACAAATACATGCTGGGCGGTTAATGGCTGGAGAGCAGCCCGGAGGAAAAGGACCTTGGGGTCTGGGTTGATGAAAAGCTCAACATGAGCCTGCAGTGTGAGTGCAGCCCAGACAGCAACCAAGCCCTGGGTTGCAGCAAGAGCAGCATGGCCAGCAGGGCAAGGGAGAGGATTCTCCCCCTTTGCTCTGCTCTCGTCAGACCCCACCTGGAGTACTGTGTGCAGTTCGGGAGTCCCCAGCACAGGAAGGACATGGAACTGTTGGACAGGGTCCAGAGGAGGGCCACGAAGATGATCAGAGGGCTGGAGCAGCTCTGCTATGGTGACAGGCTACAAGAGTTGGGGTTCTTCAGTCTGGAGAAGAGAAGGCTTTGAGGAGACCTTATAGTACATTTCCAGTATCTGAAGGGGGCCTACAGAAAGGCTGGGGAGGGACTATTTACAAGGTCTTGTAATGACAGGATGAGCGATAATGGGTTTAAACTGGCAGAGGGGAGATTTAAACTGGATGTCAGGAAGAAGTTCCTTACAGTGGGGGTGGTGAGACACTGGAACAGGTTACCCAGGGGGGTTATGGTTGCTCCCTCCCTGGAGGTGTTCAAGGCCAGGTTGGGCGAGGCCTTGAGTGACCTGTTCTAGTGGGAGGTGTCCCTGTCTATGGCAGGGGGTTTGAACTAGATGATCCTTGACGTCCCTTCCAACCTTGCTATTCTATGATTCTATGACAGTCCTGTTACTCCAGACAGGTATTGTGGATCAGGACATACATCTCTATGTCACAAAGATTTTGCACTAGCCAAAAAACTACATTTGAGGTCCATTTCAATAGATTAGACACGAATACTGGCACTTCTTATGCTCACACCAGTGAGAGTTAGGAAAGGCAAAGAAACAACTCACCAAATATAATCCAAACCCACAGAGGTGTTGTAGAAACTGGTATCGGAATACAGTAAAGGAGTAAACCACCATGTAGATCCAGAAGACATGACCCAGCTTTATCTGACATATGCATTTTACTTGCAGAGCACAGGTCAGAAAATGTCACTTCCTCGCTAGATAATTTTTCTGGATATAGGTGATAAGTAGCCCAGAATACTGCTACTTTTCTTATTCACCTAGAATATATTATGCCAATGGAAGTTTTATGGAAAAAACATTTCCTTCTATTCCTCTTTAGTGTTTGGCAGAAATAAGAATTCTATGAATTCCATTAAAAAGATCAAAATAATTTATTTCTGCCACTACAGAAGAAATCCATGAGGCATTACTACACCTACTTCATCTAACCTAATACGAAGGAGAATAAAACTTCATTCATGTCAAGGTTTATTGATTTTATATACTTTTAAAATCTATATATGCTGTATATAACAATGTATGCATGTATGTATGTGTATATATACACATAGCCCTTTAAAGGGAAGAATATCTTTCAGAACAATATTCAGTTCTGAGCTATCAGGAAGGAGGTGGGTAAACAAATGATGGGTTTGGTAGTTCTACTTTTTTCTACCTTCACAGTTACACTCAGGTAAGAAACTTTACATCACTTTTGCTTTGAATTTAGATTTTAGCTCTTTCCACGTCTCTGGTGGAATGCAAAAATCACTGGAACACGGTAATTTGTGCCTGTGAAGATACCAGTACAGTGTGATGAAGTCACATCTCAGGCTTCTGCTGGATAAACTAACTATAATAAGCTCTGTGATTTCCTCCTTTTAAAGCAGTTTTATGTCTCCAAGTAATTTCTGTGTCTCTCTTCTAGATTATTAGTGCTTTTCAAAATATGAAGTTCAGAAAGCAGTGTTCTGAACCTGCTTTCCTAAGTACACAGTCTTTCTTGCTTCCACTCACTGCATTACCCATTTAAAATCAAAAGGTCACCATGAAAGGCCACAGCATTTCAAATGAAAACTATTGTTCAGTACCTTCTTCATTATGATCCTCAAATCTTTTCAGTGTTTAAATTTAATCTTTTTTTCTACAAAGTAAATACTAAATACTTCTTTTCCCTTTCATGGCATGAACAAAAAAAACTCGCCCACATTCTCTCTGCACAGGTTCATCCTTCTAGGTCCAGATCGTTATAAATAAGCGCCTTGTAAAAAACGTATTTGATGTTTTCTTCCATCAACTATTGATTCATCTACAAATTCTGGTAGAAATGTTTCCAGATAATTGATTAAAATGTTAATAATTATTTCACTTCACAACTGCTGTTTGAGATCTATCAGTTACTTGGTTTCAGACTACATCATCTGAACATATTATTATAATCTTGCAAATCAAGATGTCATTTCAGTCCTAAGTCACAACACAATTATTCTTATCAGCCTAAGTTTTATTCTCACTGATTAATAATTGAAATGTATTTCCTATAAAACTATGTTGACATGCATCAGTACTTTTTCAATACTTGGATTTGTTACTACTACCAGACCAGACTTCCAATCATTTTACATGAGAATAAAATGAGCTTTCCCCAAATTCTAATCACCATTTTTGAATGTGAAGTGTAGGAAGGTGGCATCAGCCTTTTGAAATGTAGTTTGTTTTTATTAAAATCCACTCTTGCCTAAGGTCTTAAAACTGTATTATAAAACCATATTGTAAAACAAAGCTGCAGGTAAGTTTGACAGAAAAAATACCACTTGTCAGTAGCAGGTTCGTGGGTTTTTTTGTTTGTTTTTTTTTTTTCCATAGATAAATATGTATTAGGCATAAAAGAATCAATGAGAACCAACAGAAGTGGACAGAAAGTTTTAGTGAAAACATGGAGAATGCTGAATTTGTAAGCAGAGGGCTGAACAGAGGTGACTTTAATGACTTGGTAGATTCATTTGTTTGCTAAGAGAACGCTTGCAGGTCCGTACTCTGGAAATTTTTTAAATCCCACCAAAATCAAGTGTTTTTGTAGAATCATAGAATGGTAAGGTTGGAAGGGACCTCAAAGACCATCTAGTTCCATCCCTCTGCCATAGGCAGGAAATCATGAAGCAAATTCTTCTGATCATTTCATTACAGAAGTTAAAGGTGGAACCGAAGTTCTGTCAACATTCCTGCTGCAGAAACATGCCATGCATGTTACAGTCGTTAATACATTTCTTACTTCAATACACTACCCAAAATCTATGCTTTTCATTAACAAAGTAAGATCCTTCATAAGTTGTTGCCTCAGTCTTGTGATACCTTGAAATGAGAAGCACAGGTCATATGGTCTATAATGCCTGAAATGAATGACATACCAAAGACGATGTTCAAGAAACCACAGTAGATTTCTTTGGATTAGGTAATGGGAAACTATGCAGAAGTACACAAACTATATGAAAGGTTAATATATGAAAAATTATGACAAGAGAATGGTGATCATTCTACACATCCATTGGGAATAGAACACAGACTCATCAGTCTTACTTGCAGAAATGAAAATAAGATTAAATGGGATGTTAGAAACAAGCTTTTTACCTGTAAGACTACTAGAGCATCTTTGCCTGCTGTCTCTAGTGTGTCCCAAATTCCCTTCATCAGTTTTTCAAGAACACTTTAAAAAACCCACTATTTCAGCTTAGACTGCTGAACCAGAAGCTTCCTGAGAAGTTCCCTCCAACCATGTGCTTCTGTGTTTTCATAGTATTTGTGTGTGCATTTTGAAATTAATACCTTTTGGTATTAACCTTATTTATGCAAATATTCTGCAAAGTGATTTCTAGCACAAGCTGGAAGTGTTTCTCAGAAACACAGTGTATTTTTATCCTTTCCAAACAATGTGTGAGATGTATGCTTAGTATGATATAACCCTTTTTTTCATTTAGATGTGCCTGTGCCTCAAAAATATTACGGTTCTGCTTTAAGAGGCTATAAAATTTAGCATTGCGAAATGTAAAAATACAATTTTAACTCAAAAACCATGTATTTTCACTACAGGTTTTTCTAAGACGACTTGCATATACAGTACATGGAATGATTCAAAAATAATTTTGATGCATTACAAATCACCTGTGGAAAAAAAAAATAAGTGAAGACATTCTCAGTTTTGGTAAATATTTATAGAGCCAAACAATATGAAGTATATGTAACAATCAAATTTCTAGTGAAAATGTGTGCAAGTAGGTTTATTTTGAAAGGAAAATTCCTACTCCCAGTGTCACACCCAATTAAATTCTCCAGGTAATGACCCCATTTGCATAGAGAGCTGAACCCACAAGTGGGAATTTTAATGGGCACACCACCTGAGTACATTAATTGAGAGTGACACTACTTGAACTAGTTTTGTGCTTACCCCACTGAAAATTCTACTCATATTATTTTTAATGTCAAGCTACAAGTCAAATTTCAAGATGATGGATTTGTTCTTTTTTTAAGCATTGAATTTGAATAAAAGAAAGCTTTAATTCTGTTATGCATTGCATAGCTTTAACTAATCTGTAGTTCTGATTCTCACCATTGCTTGATTTTTTCAGTGATTGGAATTTAATTTTATTCATTAATTTGTGAATAATTAGATAGAAAATAATGCTTTTGGCAGCTAAATTGCTTTTGGATTGCTGTTTAATGTACCTTTTACCAGAATATGTGTTACAGTTAAACCGGCATAATAGTTTACTAAAATATAATTGTGTAAATATCTCTAATCATTCTTTCTGAAGAAACAAGGCTGTTCGTAAAATTTCAGTCATGGGTACCCTAATTTTCTTGAACTTAACCTCATGAAAGCTTGATAGTCGTAAATCAGATTGCTGATGCAGAAATAGCAGTTGTCAGCAGCAGTGGAATTCCCGCACCGCATTTCTCCCTTTATCCTTCACACACTACTTTTAATGACCTTGAAGTTATTGTGGATTCTGAACCACTGCTGTTAGTCCACATTAAATATGTAATCAAGGTGTCTTATCCTCACATGAAGAAACAGACAAGTGGAGCTGAGTTTCCTAGGGAGGAGAGCAAACCCATGTTGTTTAATACATTTCTTTTTCCCAGCTTGTACTTCTTAGTCTTCATTAACTGAAAGTAGCACAGAATCCGAAAGCTACCATGTACATGCCACTGTAAGAAGTATTAATTTTAAACATTAACACTTTTTACAGTGGCATGTATGTGCTAGTTTTTTGATTCTGCGTTTAAATTGTTCTTATTCTTGTGAGCAAAACTACTCTGAAGACCAGAAGTGTACGAAACACTGCAGAGTCCATCTTAACAGGCCTTTTGGTTCTTTGTTTCAATGAGCAAGGCAGCATCAACATATTTTTAACTGCATATATCCAAATATAAAACACTGTTTCTTAGATATATTTCAAAGTTCCAGAAGTATTGCTTTCACAACAATGTTCAACTAGGAGTGGCTTACAGCAATGAACATAGAAAAGATGAAGAAATAATTTGCAATGTAACATATATCTTGGTATTTGTAAAGGGATGGGGTAAATTAATTAATGCGAGACAATATATAAAAATATTAACAGTTTATTAATATTAAATATTCAGAACTCACATCACCCCGATCACCATTTAATAATAATATTAACAGGTTCTTTGCAACGTTAGGAAACTATGTACAGGTTATAACAGGATCTGGAATAGTTATTAATATATAGCATTAATTAAACTCGATGTAAACTGGAAGAGAAGGCTTTGCGGTCAGTATACCGCTTGCTCACTAGGTAAGCATAGGACATAAAGGAGCAACTTTCTGCTTAGGGCAGAAGGCAATTAATAATTACAAGAGGCTTTGGCATTTACCCACAAAATTATTATCTGACAGTACCCAAGGCGGGGTTACTGTCGGTAGCAGTCAGCGGCTTTAGAGTCTCCCCTGGGCTTCTGGGGAAGGAGGCAGACGA
>VWYK01130699.1:1591-16137 GCA_013399775.1 Semnornis frantzii | reverse complement strand
TGGAATGAATCACAGAATGGTTTGGGTTGGAAGTGACCTTAGAGATGATCCAGTTTCAGCCCTGCTCCCATGGGCAGGGACACCTCCCACTGGACCAGGTTGCTTAAGGCCTTGGACACCTCCAGGGAGAGGGCATCCATGACCTCCCTGGGCAAGCTATTCCAGGGTCTCCTCATAGAATCAGTCAGGGTTGAAAGGGACCACAAGGAGCATCCAGTTCCAACTCCTCTGCCATGGGCAGGGACATCTCACACTAGCTCAGACTGTTTAGAGCCTCATCCAGCCTGGCCTTAAACACCTCCAGGGATAAGGCTTCCACCATCTCCATAGGCAACCCCTTCCAGGGTGTCACCAACTTCACTGGAAAGAATTTCTTCCTAATGCCTAATTTATATTCAGCTGCTTTCAGTTTGAAGCCATTACCCCTCATGCCTCTTCATGCCTCTTCATGCCTTTGTAGAAAACTCTTCTCTGGCTCTCCTGTAGCCCACTTCAAATACTGCAAGGATGCTCCAAGGTCTCCCTGGAGCCTTCACTTCTCCAGGTTGAAGACCCTCAAATCTCACAGCAGAGCTTCCAATCCTGCCAGAATTGCTGTGGCCTTCTCTGATCCAACAGGTCCCTGACTGTGCTGTGCTGAGGACTCCAGAGCTGGCCCCAGCACTGCAGGGGGGATCTCAGCAGAGAACAGCAGAGGAGAATGGGATTCAGCATGGGCAGAATCCCCTCCCTGGTCCTGCTGCCCATGCTAGGCTGGCTTTGGGATGGTAGCTCTAGGTGCCAACCCATGTCCAGCTTTGCAATCTCAGGTCCTTCTCCTTGGTCCTGCTCTCTGTTTATCACTCAGCCTGCACTGATGCTGGGCATTGCCCAATACTTGTGCAGCCTGAAATAGATCCTCCTGGGAAAGAGGAGCTGGCTACTTTCCTAAGAGTAACTGCACAAGGGGAGCTAGGAGGAAGATTTTGGATCTAGAGCCATGGGATCAGTTTCCAACAGGAGTGCAGACAGGGAAAGAGGGAGCAGGAGCAGACACAAAGCTCAGCTTGAAGGAGAGAAAGAGACTTCTCAGCGACTCTGAAGAGAGCTGGCAAGCTCAGTGGTGCTGGCAGAGGCTGGGCTGGGGAAAAGAGCCTCACTTCTTTAACACACCTGACAGGGTACACATTTAATCAAACCTCTTTGCATCGTCCAACAGCTCAGGAGTGTCTCTGCTGAGAGTCATCCTGTTGCAGGTTATTATTTTGTACTCTAGTAAAATCCAGCTCCAGGCACTGGAAGGATCTGGTGGCTTTTGACATGAAGGGGTTCTTTTGGCTTTAAAAGCATTCCACTTCAGTGAACTGGCTGGCTAGGGCTCCTGCCACATCCCAACACTGCTTTCTATGCCAGCCTGTGCTGAGTGACAGCTTGGGTGCCCCACAGAGAGCCAAGAGCTGTCCTCACCTTCAGGCTCTGCTGCTGCAGGCAGTGGCTTTGCTCAGGAGGACAGCACTGACTTCTCTCACACTCCAGCTCCAGTGCAGGCTGAGCACATAGCTAACTCCTATTGCCTTCCAAGACAGCTCTGCAGACAAACCAGGACCTGCCAGTCCAGCCAGGATCCGTTAGCAACAAAGATGACATATTTCAATGTCTGCTGCCTTGTTTTGACTGCAGGAACAAGGAGAAACAGTACTTCATTGCTAATAATGTCTCCAATGCACTATTCTGTGCAAATAGTTGGAGCCTGCAGTGTTTTCCAAGCTCCATGTGCAGAGTATTTGTCTCTGCTGCTGCTGAAAAACTTTGCTGTTTCTTGTGTTGTTAGGAGAATCTTGCTCTGGCAAAGCAGGTGCTGTATGGGGAAGAGGAGACTGAGAGGTGACCTCAGCAATGCTGATAAAGATGTGCAGGTGAGTGGCAGGAGGCTGGAGCCAGGCTCTGCTGGGTGATGCCCAATGCCAGCACAAGGGGCAATGGTGGAGGCTGAGGCATAGGAAGTTTCATTTAAACATGAGGAGGATTTTTTTTGCTGTGAAGGTGCCAAAACCCCAGCACAGGCTACCCAGGGGGCTTGTGGAGTCTCCCTTTCTGGGGATATTCAAAACTTACCTCGATGTGTTCCTGTGTGCTCTGCTCTGGGTGATGCTTCTCTGCATCCAGACCTTGGATAAGCTTTGGAGGTCCCTTCCAGCCCCTGACATTCTGTAACTCTGTGAAGTCAGGCAGGCTGCTGGTGATGCTGACTGGGAGGAGTGGCTCATACCATGTCTGGCTGTACTGTCCTTCAGTGAGACTTGCACAGGCTGGAGAGCTGGGCAGAGGGAACCTCATGAAGTTCAGCAAGGGCAAGGGCAGGGTCCTGCAACTAAGGAGGAGTAACCCCCTGCAGCAGTACAGGTGAGAGGCTGAGCTGCAGCAAAGCAGCTCCACAGAGAAGGACCTGGGAGAGCCGCTGGACAAAAACAGTTCACTTTGATCCAGCAATGAGCTCCTGTGGCCAAGAAAGCCAAAGGTCTCCTGGAGTACATTAAGAAGAGTGTGGCCAGCAGGTTGTGGGAGCTTGTCCTCTTGCTGTACTTTGTCCTAAGGAGGCCACAACTGAAGTACTGGGACCAGTTCTGGGCTCCCCAGTTTGAGAGAGACAGGGAACTACTGGAGAGAGTCCAGGGGAGGCTGCAAACCTGCTGAGGAGCCTGGAGCAGCTCTGTGAGGAGCAAGGACTGAGAGCCCTGGGGCTGAGAGCTTGCAGAAGAGCAACCTGAGAATACATCTTCTCAATGCCGATCAACATCTCACCTGGACACTGTGATCCTGAGCAACCTACTATGGGTGATGCTGCATCAGCAGGGAGGCTGGACTGGGTGATCCTCAGAGGTCCCTTCCAGTTCCCAACATTCTGGGATTCTGTGATCCAAACTAAAATTGTAGTTCAATTTTAAAGCTGTTAATAAAAAGCTATGATTAAAAAAGGAACAAAATCCCTTATTTCTGAATTGTAGCACATTTAGAAACCAGAAGTTAAATGACAATCAGGCCCAAAGCTCTTAGGAAGCAGGAAAATATCAGCATTCTTCAGAATCCTCTATGAGCAAGGATGGTATTAGACAGTGATTTAGAACTGTTCATCAAATAAAATACCAACCCCTTTCTGCAGGGCTTCCCTGTGCCAGGCATTTTGCTTATCAGGAGTGCCAAGCTACCCTGGCACAAATACCAGTCAGGCAGAGGTAGGACACAGGGGGAATCACTCATGTCCAGGATGCAAAGAACCTCCTCCCTCTGAGTTCTTACTCTGCAGTTGAAAAAACCACAAAACCACCACCAAAAGCAAGCAACTTAATTCCTTGGTGGTTGGCAAAGACACTGTGGAGAAGTTGAGCACACTCAGGCATTGCCCTGGAAGCAAAACATGAGGTGGCTGCTGGGAAAATTTAGTTTGCTTGTTCTTTTCTCAACCTAGGGTTTGGTTTTGTTTGTTTGGGGTTTTGTTTGATTGTTCATTTGTTTTTTTGATTTTTTTTTTTTGTGTTTTGTTTTGGGGTTTTTGTTTTTGTTGGGTTTTGGGTTTTTTTTGTTTTGTTTTTTTGTTTGTTTGGTTGGTTTTTTTTCAGATGTTTTCCATATCATTGAGCTTGAGGGAAAGGTGAATTAAGAGGCATAGCCTCTGGTTCTCCCCAAAGTCTTTACATGGGCAGTAATTGAGTACCTAATTATCCAAGTCTGACAGCCTGGATGCAGGGTGAGGAAGTGCTTGAAGCTGCTTTTCCTTTTACAAAGGCTCTAAGAGTCATTATAGATTCACAGAAAGGTTTGAGGTTGGAAGGGCATTTGTGCTATGAACAAAAGGCTACCAAAGTGCAGTGTAGACCATACCAGCTGCTACTTTATGGCTTGGAATTGGCTTCCCCCCCCAGGTCTATTTCTCTCAAGGACCACAGCAGGTACCTTTGCACCACCCAGCACCCCAGCTTACTTCTAGCTTGCCCACTGAACTCTTCCTCTTTGTGCAGTGTAGACCATGCCAGCTGCTACTTTATGGCTTGGAATTGGCTTCCCCCCCCAGGTCTATTTCTCTCAAGGACCACAGCAGGTACCTTTGCACCACCCAGCACCCCAGCTTACTTCTAGCTTGCCCACTTAGCTCTTCCTCTTTGTGCAGTCTACCACAGTGCAGTGTAGACCATGCCAGCTGCTACTTTATGGCTTGGAATTGGCTTCCCCCCCCAGGTCTATTTCTCTCAAGGACCACAGCAGGTACCTTTGCACCACCCAGCACCCCAGCTTACTTCTAGCTTGCCCACTTAGCTCTTCCTCTTTGCTCTTGATGATGTTCCTTGGTTCTTCCAGCTGCAGTCATTGCATAGAAGAGATTTCCTCCACCCATTTTGTAAATCCATCTTTCTTTACTGCTACCCCAAGATTCTCATAAACTGTTATGATTTCTCACACCCTTCCTGAAGAATTAATTTGGGAAATCCTTCAAAGATTCATGGAATGGTTTGGGTCGGAAGAGACCTTAAAGCTTATCCAGCTCCAAGCCCCCTGCTGTGGGCAGGGACAGCCTCCACTATGAGAACCTAGGATGCTGTCACCCAGATCAGCTACTTGCTGCTGGAAAGGCATGGATGTCTTTTGGAAGATGTCCAGTCTAATTCTTCTGGCGATGGAGAAGCAGTGTCCATGCTGGTGGCAGTAGGGTCATTCTGGTTCTCAGCCAACACCCTGCAGACACATCCCTCTGCATAGCAAGCATCTAAAAGTTCTGGGACTACAACAAAGCCCTTTTACAAGGGCTTGTAGTGATAGGACAGGAGGGAATGGCTTTGAGCCGGAAAAGGGGAAATTTAGACTGGATAGGAGGAAGAAATTCTTTACAGTGAAGGTGGTAAGACACTGAAACAGGTTGCCCAGGGAGGTTGTCATTGTCCCCTGCCTAGAAGTCAGGTTGGAAAGGGCTTTGAGTAACCTGGTCTAGTGGGAGGTCAGCAGCATTGTGGCCTCCACTGGACTCTCTCTTGAGTTGGGGAGCCCAGAACTGGCCCTAGTACTCTAGATTCAGCCTGACTAGGTCAGAGCAGAGGGGAAAGAGAACCTCCTTCAACCCACTGGCCACACTCTTCATACTGCACCCCAGGACACCATTGGTCCCCCTGGCCATAAGGGTCCATTCCTGGTTCCTGGTGGACTTGTCCACCAGCATTGCCAGGTCCTTCTCCAGAGAGCTGCTTTCCAGCAGGTCAGCCCCTCAGCTGTAGTGCTGCAGAAGGTTATTCCTTAGGAACGGGACTCTGCACTTATCCTTGTTGAACTGCATGATGGATCCAACTTCAGTTTCCCTAGAGGTTTTAGATACTCAGTGCTGCACTTAGAGTGCCTGTGAGGTCAAAAGATGGAGAGGTGGGGGCATTTCCAGCAGAGAGCAGAGCTCTCAGCTAAGATGCATAACAACTTGGAGTATCTACACAGAAATATGACAGTGCCACAAGTGCTAACCTGCACATAAACCTCTTGAGGTAGATGGGATGAGGCAGAGCCTACTCACCTAGCTCTCCTTGATTTCTTCACACACCTCACTGGACTGAATCTTCTGGAGGACCAGTACTTAAATCACTTTGTTTATGACAAGAAACAGGTCTTCAAACCTGGAGTGAAACAAGGGTGTCCTTAAACTGGGGAGTCAAGCTCCAGTCACAGGAAGCCACTGGGCAGATTCCCTTTGAATTGAAACAATCATTAAATCAAAGCCTGTCTCAACTCAGCTACCTTAGGGACTGCTTAGGGCCTGAGTTGCCCAGGGAGGTGGTGGAGTCCCCAAGCCTGGCTGCGTTTAAAAGTGATTTGGATGTGGTGTTTGGGGATATGGCTTCAGGTGGCCCTTGTAGAGTAGGGATGTGGGGTTGGGGTGGTGATGCTGAGGGTTTTTTTCTGGCTGAATGTTTCTGTGGTTCTGTGCTGAGAGCTGGGTCTGCATACCTAGAGCAAAGTCAAACAACATCACTGTAGTTCCATGATCAATCCCTGGCCTGCTGTTGGTATGAAGCCAGCTGCCTGGGCACAGAGCCTGTGAGGTTGATGTCCTGAGAAAGGGATTGTGATTGTCAAAGCATCAAATGGATGTGAGAGTGGCCTTGTAGAGGGTAAACCTGGGCTCCAATGTTGCTCTAAAGATACTGCATAATCATAGAATCATAGAATGATAAGGCTGGAAGGGACCTCATCAGATCCTTTGAAGTGTGAAAATCAGAAAGCTTTTCACAGCTGACACCTTTGTCTTGGTGTCTTTGGCACAGGGTCTCAACTCTTTCTCCTTAGACCTCATAGGAGCCTTCCAGTGTCTGTAGGGGGCCGACAGGAATGCTGGGGAAGGACTATTGACAAGGTCTTGTAATGACAGGGCAAGGGGCAATGGGACTGAACTGGGAGAGAGGAGATTGAAAGTGGATGTTAGGAAGAAGTTCTTTGCAGGGAGGGTGATGAGACACTGGCACAGGTTGCCCAGGGAGGTTGTGGAGCACAGAATCATCCAATGTGATCAAAGATCACATTCTGTGCTTCTGTGCTCCACAACCTCCGTGGAGGTGTTCAAGGCCAAGTTGGAAGAGGTCTTGAGCGACCTGTTCTAGTGGGAGGTGTCCCTGCCTACAGCAAGGGGTTGGAACTGGATGATCTTTGAGGTCCCTTCCAACCTTATCATTCTATGATTCTCCTGAAGGATGGTTGGGATGCCTAGACAAAGCAAAGTGTGACAACTTCAGCTTTGCAAACTCAGTGCTGTGTGCTGCTGCAAAAAGGCTTTCTCAGCTTAAATCTTACAACAACATCAACCAAACAAAGGCTCACCTTTATCCTTATCTTAGATCAGAAAGGAAACAGGAACAAGGCCAAGAACATATGTGTGAGCACACGAACCTGCAGGTGAGTCAGGCACAGCTCTCAGGCCACCCAGTGCTGGGTGTCCCCCTTTCCCTGCAAGGTGATCCATCACATTTGCCAGATGTTTTTTTCTTTTCTGGGTCACTACAAATCAGATAACTCTCCTTGAACCATTTTAGACCAATTTTTTGTCCAGGTTTAGATGGCAGCTTTCTAATTGCCAGGCTGATAGGCTGAAATAAAAATTGGTGCAGCATTCTTTTAAACAATCCCTTCTGTATTAGAGGGCATTTACAGTTCACAGCCTTTGTTTTCAGCTGCAGATTGCAGATAGCAGGGCAGATGGATATCAGTGCAGCCCAGCAGAGATAACACTGCAGGTCTGGTCCCACAGCTAGGCCAAAAAGCTCAGTGGAAAAGTTTATAAAAGAGCATTGCCTCTCCCCAAAGCAAACCCCAGAGCACACCTTGATTTCTCTTCTTCCTCCCCGCAATCACCAAGGACGGGTAACGAGCTCCAAACAAAAACTTCAGCTGCAGCCACATCAAAGCAGTGTTGAGCTGAAACTCAGCTACGTCAAAGTGGTGCTGGGAGCTGACCTTTCCTAGCTGCAAACCAGTGGGCAAGTCAGAGTTCAGCTCATAATGGCAAGCCAGGCCTGGAGCACAGCAGTGACGTGATGAAGTGGCTCGGGGCTCGTTCAGCTGACACCAGGCAGTATCTCCAGCAAATATTTGGTTTAGCAACATGGGAGAGGACTTCCTGGTGTGTTGCCCGAGAGCTTTGCAGCGAGTTGGGAGCAGCATCCTCGCATGATAAGAGAAGAATGGCTGCAGGCTGGAACCAGCTGAGCCCTGGCCCAGCTGGCTCAGCCCAACACCCATTCTCCCGGGGTTACCCCACTGGAGTGGGTGCTGCTGTAGAGGCTGCACACGAAAGGCAGAGACAGTACTTGGAGCAGTGCCACTGATTTTCCTGGAGTTATGCTAGGGGAATGTTTGACTTGCAGGCACCAGTCAGTAACTGGAAGGAATGGCCTGGGGCTACACATGAGAAGCCACCACACAGTCGTGGTAGCAGGATCGTGCTCAAGTGTTTACAGGGAAGGTTCTCCTGGGAGAGCAGCCTGTGTTCAACTCTGCCACTTCTGATGGTGGGCTTGTGACAACAGCCTAAAGACTTTGCTGAAGTCCAGCTTGGTCTGGGCAAGCTTCAGTCCTGTGGCACCCAGAGGACTTATCAAGAAGGGCCACCCTGCAAATGGGTCTTGCTTTCCCAAGACCAAGCAGCTTTCAGGCTGGTTTCTGTTTCTGTATTTCTGGGGATCTGTGAGATCACAGAATGTTAGGGGTTGGAAGGGACCTCCAGAGATCATCCAGTCCAACCTCTCTGCCAAAGCAGGGTCACCTAGGGCAGGTCACACAGGAGCATATCCAGACAGGTTTTGAAAGCCTCCAGAGAAGCAGACTCCACAACCTCTCCGGGCAGCCTGCTCCAGGGCTCTGTCACCCTTACAGTGAAGAAGTTTTTCTTCATGTTGAGGTGGAACCTCCTGGATTCCAGTTTGCACCTTTGTCCTATCACTGGGCACCACCAAAATGAGCCTGGCACCTTCATCCTGACACCCACCTTCGTCCTGACACCCACCCATCAGATGTTTATAGATCCCCTCTCAGCCTTCTCCTCTCCAGGCTAAACAGCCCCAGGGCTCTCAGCCTTTCTCCCTCACAGAGATGCTCTGGTTCTCTCAGCACATTCATAGCCTCCATTGGACTCTCTCCAGTAGTTCCCTGTCTCTCTTGAATCAGGGATTCCAGAACTGGTCCCAGTACTGCAGATGTGGCCTCCCTAGGGCAGAGCAGAGGGAGAGGAGCCCCTCCCTCAATCTGCTGGCCTCACAATGCACCCCAGCAGACCTTCTTGGCCACAAAGCACATTGCTGGATCTTGGGGAACTTCTTGTCCCCCAGGTCTGCAGAGTAGTCAACACCTAAGCCATCCTGGTTAGTGCACCTTTAAATCAGTGCCATTTGGAGTTTCTACAGGCAGTCTCATTGTCACTGAACCACAGGAGAACAGAAATCTAAGGACACCTGGTGAGATCAGATTGGGCTTTCTGTCCTTTTCCCCCTTGAAGACAATGCAGAGATGGGAAAGGTTTCTGATCTTCTTGCTAAGCCTTCTTGCTGCCAGTGGTTGATTTGCTGGGTTTTCATGAGTGAGTATCCATGAGTACTTACAGACTTTGTTTACTTTTCTGTGACAAAAGCACTCAAGAATGATTTCCTGCCCCTCTGGGAAAGGCAAGGAGGAAAGAAGAAAGGAATGTCCTTTTCCTGCTGCTGTTCTTTGCACTGTAAAACCCTGACTGCATTTGATTTGTATCAGTAAGGAGGTTTGGGGGCTAATGTGAAATTTATACATGAGTCTCACTATCAATCAATTGCAGCCATGCAATGGCATTGCACTGGCAGCTGACTCAATCATTTGGAAATTCCTATCATTTAGAACCCAGCAAACTGCTCCAGATGCAGAGGTTGGGAACAGGGCAGCAGGTTCAGCTTGATGATTCTTATGGGTTCCTTCTAACTGGAGACCTTCTATGGTTCTATGCCAACACTTCACTGAGGTGCCATTTTTCCTACCATGAGTGTTAGGCATTTCTTTTATTGTCTGGAAGGAAACAGAATTAAAACAGAGTATGGATTTCACCTCTGTAATTTCAGCTGTCTAAAGCCAGCTACTCTCTTAAAACAACCAGTGCTGAGAAACTGAAAACTTCCTGAGGACTCTTACACCAGTCTGAGATAAATCATTCCAGAAAGGGGCTGGAGAATGGGTTAGCTAAAACAATCTGAGCTGAATCCTGCACCGGTATAGGCTTGGAGCACCCACAGCTTCTCTGGGCAACTTGTTCCCGTGTCTCACCACCCTCATGGTAAAGAAGTTCTCCTTGATGTCTAATACAAATTGAGCTTCTTCCAGTCTGAAGCCATTATCCCATGTTTTGTCACTTCATGCCTTTGTAAAAAGCCCCTTTCCAGCTTTCAATTTATTAAAAAGAACAATCCGAAACCAGAAAAAATAATTAAGGATTGCTTGGGCTCAGTAGTTGCAGCATTTTAAGATGGAGGAGAGACTGAGGGAGTTAGGGTTGTTTAGTCTGGAGAGCAAAAGGCTCCCAGCTGACCTTATTGTGGCCTTGCAGAATCTGAAGCTACAAGAAAGTTGGGAAGGGACTTTTTAGGTTGTCAGGTAGTGATAGGACTGTGGGGAATGGAGCCAAGCTAGAAATGAGGAGATTCAGAGTGGATGTTAGGAAGAAGTTCTTCAGCATGAGAGTGGTGAGAGCCTGGAAGGGGTTGCCCAGGAAGGTGGTGGAAGCCTCATCCCTGGAAATACTTAAGGGCAGGTTGAATGAGGCTCTGGCCAGTCTGATCTAGTGTGAGGTGTCCCTGCCCATGGAAGGGGATTTGGAACTGGATGATCCTTGTGGTCCCTTCCAACCCTGAATGATTCTATGGTTCTAAAGGTTAATGCACTTCATATCTACTTGGCTGGTTCCAAAGCATCCCCTCCAAAACAGTTCCTCAAAGTCCCACAGAGGGCAGTGTCCCGGAGCCTGCTAAGAAAATCTCTTTCAGGTGGAAAAAGACCAAATTGTTCAAGCAGTCAAAGCCTCTGTCTTCCCTCGGGTGCTCCAGGGGAGCAGCCAAAGCTGCCGGCTTCCCTCGGCTGCTCCAAAGGCATTCTTGGATCACTCTGATCCTTGTCCCCATAGGATACTGTTGTTCCTAACACAGATCACAGCCATGTAACCAGCAGTGAGGCCGAGCATCAGACTCCCACCTGACACAGGGTTCCCAGTTCAATGTCAGCAAGTAATACAAACTACCAATGAGGTAAGGACTCAGCAGAAGGGTGCAAATGGAGCAGTTCTGCAGTGCCTACGTAAAACATGTTTTTACACTCCTGTGCAGAAGGAAAAAAAGCCCTTTTTTTTCTCCAGCCAGTGACCCAGAGACACAACCAAAGGAGATTTAGGACCTCTGGGGAGAACACCACCAATGTGCCCCTGAGTCAAGCCATACCTCTCTGGCTAAACCACAGGGATTGCTGTTTCCCTTCTGAAGGAAAGGATGTGTTGCTTGTGGCTGTGATTTCACACTGCACAGTTTCACCAGGCAGGACTTTTGACAGGCAGCAGCTCTCTTCAGAGTGCCTTGTGATCACCTTGCTTTCTGCACCACTGTGGCTGAAAGACTCTAACCACCTTGTCCCTGCTGCAGCACCACTGAGACAGGAAAACAAATCCTCTTTGAAATGCAGTTTATTCAACAAACAAAGTGAAATCTTCAGCTAATTTCCATAACTGCACGTTACACCAGAGGGAAAAAGCACAAGAGGGAGGTGTGGTCAGATGAAGGTTACTCACAGCTCTTTTCTAAACTATTCACTTGCTAGGGAAGCATCAAGTGGGAGCTGAAATGTTTCCTTTAGTTTATGCTTGTGTTCTCCTGCTTGGGCATTTTGTTTCCACGCAGCCACACTCATCTACATGCATATATGTGAATTGGATTCTCTTATGGTCCGAGCAAACCAGTTCCAACTTTACTTGGTGACTCCTTTTCTCGTGGCAGCAGATGCATTTGTGTTCCATCACACTGGCCTCAAAGGAATACCTACAGGATCACAGGATGTCAGGGGTTGGAAGAGACCTAAAGACATTGAGTCCAATACCCCTGCCACAGCAGAACCATGCAATTTAGCTCAGAGCACATAGGAATACATCCAGAGAGACCTTGAAAGTCTCCAGAGAAGGAGACTCCACAACCTCTCTGGGTAGCCTGTGTCAGGGCTCTGGGACCCTTACAGTAAAGAAGTTCCCCCTTGCATTGGGCTGTGCTGCAGCTTCCATCCATTGCTCCTTGTCGTATCCCAGGGCGCAAGTGAGCAGAGCCTGTCCCCTCACTCCTGACCCCCAGCCCTCAGATATCTATAAACTTTTATTAGATTCCCTCTCAGTCTTCTCCAGACTAAACAGCCCCAGGTCCCTCAGCCTCTCCTTGTCAGGCAGTGTTCAAGTCCCCTCATCATCCTTGCAGTCCTCCACTGGACTTTCTCAAGCAAATCCCTGTCCCTCTTAAGATCAAGAAATACTCTGTGGCTCCTTCAATACAGTAATGAGAACTCCCTCATCATCCTCATAGCCTTCTGTAGAGTAAGGAGATTTGCACATCACTGCTGCCTGCTGCCTTCTCAAACTGATCTGTGTTTGCTGCTGCAAATGGAGGAGCTTCTAAGGAGCAGAGGAGCAACATCTCCTATTTTTCTGCTTAGGCGTAACAGTTTTCCTCGGGGTGCTCTGAAAGCACTGAGGAAACTCCCAGCACCTTCAAATGGCTTTTAGATTAGGCCCAGACTGACAAGACAGGAAAGAGCAATCCATGCAGAGACCAAAGAGTAGGAAGAAACTCAGCTAAACAGCAGAGCTGTTCAAAACCCCCAGGAGGACTTGGGTAGGTAGTTAACTTAGCTGATGTCTTTCCAAAGGGACCTGTTTTCCTAAGGCAAGGTCCTCCTGTCACCCTGGAAACATTTAGTCACTCTGCTAGTGCCTGCTCCCCTGCACACCCAGTGTCCCAACCACATCTCTTTAAACAGCAGGAAGGTGACAAACCCAGAGAAACCAGACATGAGAGAGGACAGAGAGATGGTTCCACTTACACAGAGTAGGTGCTGCAGGTCCCTTCACAAAAGGGCACTGGGACAGGAGCAACTGACTTACAGCCCTTGTAGGTGATGTACTGCTCCTTGATGTTGCGCTTGCACTTGTGTGGCAGGTCGACACCTGTGTGGGAGAACATCTCTGTTAGGCTGCTGCAGGCTGGGAAGTGAAGTTTCGAAAGGTCTCTGCTGGGAAACTAAGGGCAAATCATCCTACTAAAACCTTTCATACCTCAAGTGCATAACCACAAAATGCAAATGAGAGTGCAGCGAGGCACTAATTGGGCTAAGCAATTCCCACCCGTTTGTGGAGAAGTTTGAATAGGAACTTATTTAAGTGTCATGCAAAGGGGACTCAGTATCAATATGGGACTTATTTACAGTCTCATGTAAAGATACTGTTGAACCAAGGCCTAAAGGAGACACAAAGGGTTTGATCACTTTAAAGTTGCTGTAAATGATATTTATGACTCCCTAACACCCTGTGATTTCTGGGCACATGCTACAGAAGACCCTTTTTACAAGGCAGTTTCCAGATGGAATAACACAGAGTGTATCTTCTACAAGTTTTCTTACCAGGAAGTATAGTGCAAAGAGCATTTCAGGTTTTTTAAAACACTACAAATAAAGATTGAGGAGTTTTAATGTCCTCATTGGAAAGTGAGGCAGATCTTTAGCCTCAGCTGTGAGGTACAAAACAATTCTGCTACTGCGAGAGAAGCCTTCCAGTCAGTGGAAGCTTCATGCTCTCAGTGCAGGCAGAAACAGGGCTACGAGCAGGGGAGAACAGTACTGGAATAGGGAATCAGTGGGTGATGCACTCACATGTCTTACAACAGCCATCAGAAGTCACATCAACTGTGCCCTGCACAGAAAGCAAACCATCAGAAGGGTTCAGATGCACATAGTGCTAAGCAGTTAGCAGCAACAAGAGTTCAGGTATAGTCCCTCACATCTGACCCACACAGAGCCCTCATCAGACCTATTCATGTACTGAATATACATCAAACTGCTTAAAAATAAACACAACCAGGAAGGGAGTGAATTTTTTTTGGAGCCCTGCATCCTCTCACACCTGATAGGATGTCCTGGAACACATCCCTGACATTATGTGGGTCCTATGGAAGTCAGCACACAAATAAAAGGGCCCCAGAGAAGCACAGCTGCTCCTGGAAGGAATTAAGCAACTAGACCTGTACAGAGCATGTCTCAAAGCTAACCCAACAGCTGTCTTTGCCCCTGCTTTGGTTTTTCAACCTGCTGTGTAGCCTCACAGTCCTTCTAAAAGTTACTGGAAACACTCTGAGGTGAAAGCTGGGGCATGAGTGCTGCTCCTTGCTGCTTTGTGTACCAGCTCGTTGCTTGGTGATGCACCATGCACTTAAACAGCACTCAGCTGCTCCCCTAAGGATTTGTGGAGAGTTACCATTTGCTCAGTTGCCTTTCCTAACACTGATCACAGAATCATAGCATGTTAGAGGTTGGAAGGGACCTCCAGAGATCAATGAATCCAAGCCCTCTGCCAAAAGAAGAATCACCCAGGGTAGTCTGAACAGGAATGCATCCAGTGAACAAGTGATAAACACTACCCACTTTGTTGCCCAATACTCTGCTCTTTCAAGTTCCAGTGCTTATCCTACGACTGCTTTCAGATGGTTTTGTTTTACTCCCATGGGACCCTCCATTCAGGACTGAACAAGCACATTTCCTTCAAACATGAAGGATCATCTCAGAAAGATCACAGGATGTTAGGGGTTGGAAGAGACCCAAAGAGATCATCAAGTCCAACCTCCCTGACAGAGCAGGAGCAGAGAATCCAGCACAGGTCACACAGGAACACATCCAGACAGGGCTGGAAAGGCTCCACAGAAGGAGACTCCACAACCTCTCTGGGCAGCCTGTGCCAGGGCTCTGGGACCCTTGCAGTCAAGAAGTTCCCCCTTGAGTTGAGGTGGAACCTC
>VWYK01130696.1:3602-28604 GCA_013399775.1 Semnornis frantzii | reverse complement strand
GAGCGGCACAGGGCGGCGATAGGCTGGCGCGGCCGCCAATGGGGCACGCTGTATCCGGGAGGCAGGGGGCTGTGGAGCTATTTAAATCCATCTCGGTGATGTCAGCGGGGGTGGCGGTCGGCGCTGAGGCTGGCGGGGGGAGAGGGGGGGTTGGTGCTGAGGCGAGCGCGGTGGCCGCGCCTGTCAGGCCGCGTTAGTCACGGGGCAGTCGTTGCCACCGAGGGGACGGCAGCGGGAGGGGGCCTGCGCACCTGCGTGTCCTGCCGAGACGTCCCCGGTGTCCGGCAGCCCCGCTAACTCGGAGCAGGACCCTCGTCCTGGCGGTGGTGCTGGAATGTGTGAGTTAATTCGGAGCGCCGGCATGGTGCAGGCTGAGGCCGAGCGCCGTCAGACAGGCTCGCTACTTGCGCCGAGTTTCACGCTAAGCTATCACAGAGAAGGCAGAAGGGCTACTGTGCGCATTAAGAATACTTCTGCAAGTGTTCAGGGGGAGGAGTTACCTCGCAGTACCTCTGCGCTGCTCTGATTCTCCTCCAGTGCCTCCTCATGGCCTCGGAGATGCCGCAGAGGCAGCGAGTGCGTTGCGTTTCATCAGAAAAGCTCCTCTTACACCTTGGTGTGTGCCACGCTTGCCCGGCTTGGGTTCTGCGCGACTGCCACAGGCGGGAAATCTCCGTCTGATGCTGCTGTTGTAAAGGTGCATGTTTGGGCCATGAAGCTTACCAGTAGTAGGCAAAGCCACCTGAGCAGTCGTCCTTTTGCATTCTGCATTCTGGATTCTGGTTATGCCAGGTCTTGTTTTGTGTGTCACAGGGAGGACTTTAGGAGATGCTGAAACTTGATAGATGCTTCTGGCCACAAGTGGTGTGTTTTGTCTTCCCAGCACAGCAGTCACAGATGGAGCCGGCACAGTGTAATGTTACCATGAAATAAACAAAACCGAGATCGGAATGCATTGGTCTGTCTTGGCAAAAAAGGTCTCCTGATTTGTTCCGTGCTTCAATATGCTGGAGGCCTGTCTTGGAGCTCATCTTATTTAACCTAGTAAAAACTGGAAGGTGAGATTCAGATAGACTTGTTTGACCTGAGACATGCAACCGTTCTGCTTGCAGAATGATGCCAAATACCCTGAGGGCTGCACAGCTCCTTCTCTGTTCTGTGACAAGGTGACCAGAGCACAGGCATCTCTCATCCTGCAGTGGTATGTCACTTGTGATGGGAGCACACATCTACAGCAGGTAACAGACTGCAAGCTGCTCTCAGTTTGCCCATGGATGTGTGCTGTGACACAGGTTTTGGCCTGTGACTACAGGCATTTTGGTTGTGTGGCTGCAGAAAGACACGGTGTGGTCATCTGGGGAAGGCATCGCTTAATAGCAGTGCTGGGGTGTGGTAAGCTGAACATTCTTGGTACCAGAGAAGATTTATCATGAGGAAATTGAGGCTGAAAACCAGGAGGGAGGAGGTTGCTGATGGTTTGGGTAGCCTCCCAAACCGGACAGTGGGAGCAGCCAGCCTGTGGTGTTGAATGGTACAGCCTCATAAGGTTGCAGTTGCAGTTAGTGTGAGAGAGCAGGTTTGACCTAGGACTTAGCACTTAAAGCCATAATGGGGAGTTGGCACCACAAGGATGAAAAGCCCTTACTGTAAAGTGTGAAGGAGCTATTGGTGAAATGATGTTTCTTCACTGTGGCAGGATGTGGCAACAGAGGTAGGAGACTGCAGAGGAAGGCGGGCCATGGAGGTGGCCTTTGTGAGGGGAGGTCTGTCATAATGTGAGCTTCTCAAAGTGGACGGCAGCGGGAGGGGGAGACAGATGGAAGGATGTGAGAGTCCATTTCAGGAACTGACTCTATATGCCTTTTCAGTCCCCTTATCGTTTGCTGGCTTTTCCCTATTTGGGGAATTTTTGGACTGAAGATTAACTCACTGCACTCAGTGTAGTGTATTTGTCCATCCCCTGCTCCAGCTTTTCTGTGAGTTGCCTGCCAGGCTCAGGAAATAATATTTGTTTGTGATTTTGATTTGATGGAGCTTTTTGGGTTACTTGGGGGTCACCTCTCTCTGAAATATCAGAGAAGCAGCAGCAAGAGACGAAAAGCTGGGCAGAGGTGTTTGTGGTGGTCCTGCTCCTGACTCATGCGTCTTGCTCATATGCTTGGAACTAATCTTATGATCAGAGCTGAGTGGAGAATAAATTTTTCTCTAAATTGGGAGATGGCATTTTGGGCAAAAAAGGGAAGAGGGAGGGAGGCATTAACCCTTCTCTGGCATGTGGTTTGCTTTGTAAAATGAACTTGGGTGTTTTGGGGACAGTAACAGCTAGAATGAACGGAGCCTTTGGCCTGCAGTAACATATGCCTTAAATTTGGATTCATGTATTTTAACAGCCATCCAACAAGAGGGGAAGGTGACTGGATCTTTCTGGACTTCATAGCTATGACATAAACTTACTGGGACAGAAAGGAATGGTAAGAGTTGCCCATGTCCATCCTGTGATTTCACTGCCATAAATCCAGTATCCCCATATCTTTCCTGGCAAATAGCCAAATTATGCAAAGATCTTCAAGGATGGAATTTTATAGCTTCCCCAGGCATCTCTTGCAGTGCTTTACTTTCCTTTAGCTTAGGGACAGTTTGCTGTTGCCTCTCATCAGAAACTCCTTAGGTGCAGTTTAACCTCATTACTTCTTGCCCTGTCTGTGTACAGACCAGGTTATTCTTTTCCCTTTTACCATGGAATTTATATATTTTGAAAACTGTCATCATGTGTACCCTCAGTTTTCTTTCTGTCTCTCTCTCTTTTTTTGGCTAGCCAAATTCTTAACCTCCTCCATTTTCAATCATCACTACATTTTTATAGTTCTCTTCCTGTGACCCTGGAAGACTGCAATCACTGACCTTTCATTTCAAGTCCTATATAACTGTTTAAGAAAAGTCTGGAGAAAGAAGGTAAATAGGAAGAGCCTATTCCTCAGTCCTTTTTTTTTCCTTTTTATTTTATTTGTCCCTAAACAACCATACTGAATGAACAAAATTAATGGCAGGGGAAATTTTCAGCCCCTAGGAAAGGAGCACACACTGCAGGGGAAGATGGATGGATGGTGAAATGATGACATCAGCTGAAAAGAGGAGCACAGCTGGTTGGTAAACTGATGTCTGCAGCTCCACTGACAAAGGAAAAACCAAAACCAAACAAACCTCAAATTTTAGGACATTTAAGGAAAGGGAATGTTGAACAATGAGCAATAAAATGTTACTGTAGATGACACTCATTGGAAATTATTGTGTGTTGCAGCTCAACTACAGAGCTTCACAGAGTGTACAGAAATTGCTGCCAAGGCTGGGTAAATTGAGGCATGAAGAAGCTAGAAGGCATGAAGGTAACCAAATTTTGAACAAGGCAGAACTGGAAGTCCCCTCCCAGTCTTGACACTGCTTCTTCTTGGCCAGTCTTTGGAAACCATTCCTGCTTCAGTCCAGCAGTATGTGGTACTGTATTTTGCTTTTTTTCCCCCTGTTACCACATTTTTGCAGAAGGGTCAATAACACTGTGCAGAATTAAGCTAAATTCAGGCTGCAAGATGAGGTAAGTTGCAGTCTTCTGCTTTAATGTATCATTGATAAAAATCTGTTTTAAGTGTTTTGGTCAGAAGTAGTGAAGCTTTTAAATTTTTTAGTGTGTTTTGTGTGGAAAATCCCCCTGTTAAATAATTAGCAAGTGCTCTAAGCACTGCTGCATATTTTATATTTCATCTGCTTGGAAGAAATGGACAGTTCTGTTGCTACAGATTAACCACAGTTTATTTCGTGATGGTCTTGACTACTGGAAGAAAGAACTTTATAGTTTATTTCTTTTACATTTGATTATTCAAGGAATGGGGCTGGAGAGAAGAAGGGTTTAACCACAACTTTTTCTCCTACTCCCAGTCCCAGCAGACATTTGAGTTTACAAAGGAGGAAAAAAAAAAGAATCTGCACAAGCTGAAAATATAAAAAGCAGACAGTGAGTGATTCAACAGTACAAAGGATTCTGGTGCTGGATCTTATTTTCTTGGCCAGCACTGGCTATGATAGTTTGTTTATTTTACCTCTGACACAGCCTTATTCCACATTTCTGTGTAGATTTTTCTCAGGCAGAAAAAAAGAAAAATTGTTGCTGCAGCTGTTGCTGCATGAATTAGTCTTGGGTACCAATGGACACTAACTGTGTTTACAGTGAAGCATTTGGCACCAAAAGCTGCTTAGATTTAACCTTTTCCTTGTAGACATGGACTTACTAATGGTTCTTTTTTATGGAATTAAGCTTAATACCACCTTTTAGTTTATTTTGTTGGTCAGGGCTTTGTTACTGAGAGTTTTTGAACAGTAGGTTGTCAGAAGCATGTGCCTGACTCAGCTGTGGGCAGTTCTGAATGTCTCAGTGCTGTTAGCAGGCTACTCCAGAAGGCCTTGGAAACCCACACAGAATGATCAGTGTCACATCTGTTTTCCTGGAGAGTTGCTTTTTGTCCTGTCTTTGAGACAAACTTTGGATTCTGAAGTGGTTTTGTCTTCCTAGCGTTGCAATTGGCAGCACCATTCCTGAAGGAATGAAATGTTCAGTCTTCATGTGTGTTGGATCTAATATCCCTCCTGGCCGTCAGCAGGAGGCTTTAGTATGCCAAAAAATGCAGACATAGGCTCCTCAGCCTGAAGAAGTTGGCCTAGAGTAGAGAGTACAGACAAATGTTGATTAACCAAATGTGCTTACAACACATGAAAGTTCTCTTAGAGTATAAGCAGAGTTCCAAGTTTTCTCCTGTGATGTAGCACCAGTAGCTTGGAGCTCTAAGCAGTCCTCTTCTTAATTTCACAGGCATTGCTCAGGTATCAGATCCAGTTTGTTTTCAGAGCTGTTGTACAGAAGGCCATTATCTGTGCACACTGTCTCTGTGTGCTTTTGGGCTCAGCTGTACATTTTGCCCCACATCAGTTCTTTCTACAGTGTTGCCTGGCTAGCACTTGCAATAAACATCTTACAGAATCATAGAATGGTAAGGTTGGAAGGGACCTCAAGGATCATCTAGATCCAATCCCCTGCCATAAGCAGGGACACCTCCCACTAGTACAGGTCACTCAACGCCTCGTCCAACCTGGCCTTGAACCCCTCCAGGGAGGGAGCAGCCACAACCTCCCTGAGCAACCTGTGCCAGGTTCTTGTGAAACCTATAGAAAAGTCTCTTCCAGCTTGCTAGAGACAAATGTAGGGTGCTGGTGATTGTCTCAGGGTATAAAGGTGGTTGCAGCTGTACTCAGTGGTCTGTTAAGGGGCAGAACCCTAGTCAAGCCTTGTTGGCTTGAGTTTGCAAGGAAAGGATTGCAAGGAAAAGCTCAAGGACTTGAATGAAGCTAATTCTCCATACTGGCCATCAGATGGGGAAGTGCTTATTTCCTTACAGCCCCACTGAGGCTTGCAAAGGCTCTTCCATGTCCAAAACATTGCTGAGCCTGATGCCAATGAAAATAACACACAGAATTGTTTTTAACATTTATGCTGCTCATCTGCAATTTGAGTGTGGTGAACTCCTGTGTCCTAAGTGCAGGGAGCAGACAGGACTTGAGGGGCTATTTGGCATCACTGAGGTTTATAATTATTATTTTGTAATAAAATTTTTTAAATACTTTAAAAGGTTTTAAATATTTTTCCAATTTTTAAATATTTTAACATATTTGTTATTTTTATATTTTTTTTTAACATTACTGTTGAGTTATTTTTTAAATGGTATTGAATTGTAGCTTCTGTGCTGTGATAAAGCTGCATGGCTTGCATTCTGATGTTTTGTTTGTTAATAGCTCAGGACCACATATCCAAAGGCAAGGGGCACCAAAGAAGCCTTCTAAAAGGACACCAAATGAAGGCTAATAATGTTCTAAATATCACAAGGAGGAATTTTGTGTAGTGTTTCCTAGGTATAATTTTACTCATTTTTTCATTAAATTCATCTAGACATATATAACAAAGTCTGGTTTTAAAGTGTAAGGCTGTTTGGGCAATTAACTTCCAGATTTGGGGTGAAGTAGAGTGTGATGTGATGCCATGTCAGGAGGCAATGCTAATCTCTGCATGATTTTCCATAAAGGGCAGGGAACTTGGGAGGAATGTCCTTGTAAAACCCATGTAATAAGGGAGAAGCTCACCAGCTGAATCTCCCAGTAGGTGGATTTTTGTTGTTTTTAGAAGTTAGCTCTCACATTTCAGTGTCTTCCCTCTCCCCACAATCCTGAGGAACAGCCTATTCAACAGCTAGCATAGAATATAAGGCTGGAGATGAATGTTACAGTAAATACCAGCATGACATTTAATATAAATTCTTGCCTAAAATATCTGTGGTAAAGCCTAGATCCTATTGGTATGGATATCTTTGCATTGGTGCTGAAGTGTGAGCTAGGTGGGGTTTGAGCACCATGGCCCAAAAAAGCAAATCTCTGTAAACCACTCATCACCTCTTCATCATCTGAGCTGATGCAGACTCCTACCATCTTTGTGACACTGTGTCTAATGGCTTCATGAAGACAGCTCCATCTTTAGGCTCCATGGAGCCTACTGAATTCAGCATGGAGCTGCTTCCAGTCAATGCAAACCAGCAGAGGTGGGCATTGTCCACCTCTTGCCTAGTGGTCTAACCCATTAGCAGAATTGCTGAGGAAGTCAGAGTTTTGGTGCCCCCAAGCAATAACTCCCACTTACTAGATGAGAGATCTCACCTTAGTAGCACAAGTGGAATCATGACACAGCCTCTTTCATGGTGCTCAGAGATGATTTTTGTTTTCTCTGCTGTGCTTGCAGGGGACTGTTTGCCTTTCTATGGCCACTTTTAATGCTAGATTCCTCTGGTTTCTGTGGAATTCCTGGTTTGGAGTAAGGAAAGTGATAATTTTAACACAAGAACAGATTATGTCTGACTCCTGAGTAGGTATGAAAATGTCTCTAGTGGTTTTTTCTTAGGTCTTTAATTGCTGACATAAAAAATTGTGCATCTTTGCTCTGGTACACACACTCCATACCTCAACTTTTCTCTTGCATCCTCTGACTAATTATTCTGTTAGGAGTTGTAAGTCATGCAGTGCTTTTCAATTTCTACAGTTCAGCATGCAGAAATGCATATCAAATGTTTGGGCTGAAATGGAATCATCATCCACTCAGGAGGCAACCTGCAAGAAGGAGCACTCACAGCATCTTGTCCTGAGAGTACAGAACACCAAGCAGCTACTGGGTTAACTCAGCCTAACAGAGAACAAAAGCCCCTGGAGTGAATCCAGCATTACTTACCTGTTTAAGAGCTGTGTCCATTGGTGTCTTGGCTTGGGTTTTGTTTTTCCAAGGGAATCATAACTTGTTTGCACACACACACACACACACACAATCCCTAGCCCATAATGAATCCACACAACTGGGATTTACAACAGGTGAGCTGAAGGAGATGTGCTCAGGAGACAGCAGAGCAGGCAGTAGTAGAAGGGATAGGTACCCTTTTCATGCTGTCTGATAAGAATGAACACTTAGACACTTTTAATTTCTAAGTTATCCAAACACCAGCATCAAAAAAAGGAAGGCAGTGGAAAGAGATATCCCTGGGCCTGCTGGTGTCAGAAGAGCTTTGGTAACCTGCTTTTGTGCCTTGCATTCAATACCTGTTAGGTAACATATGGCACCACAGTACACAGCCTTTATAAAGATGTCATTAAGGAATGTGACAGCCTAGGCTACAGGAGACAATAAGAAAAGATGTGGTCCCACTTCATCATTTGTCTGAATCTTCTGTGACCTTTTTTCAGGGTAAGAAAAACAAGGAGTGTTAAGCAGAAACTGTCTGGTAGCAAGTCAGCTGCTGCTCAGAAAATGGGGTGAGGCTCTGTATGGCATCCTGAAAAAAAGAGACCCAAGAAGAAGTTGTGATGTGCTGCAGGGAGCTGAAAGTCCATGCTGGTCTTTATTAATTTAGGTAAATTTAATTTACCAGTAAATCAGCTGTGATAAGATGCTGGAAAGAGATAACTGTGTTGTAGGTGTGTGTGGAAATAATATGCAGAGCAAAGCAAGCTGGTCTGGTGTTTGGAGATGCAGGTTGCAGGAGAATCTTGTGAGACACTTCCTACTAGCTGCAGTATTGCATGTTATCTCATGTCACATGCTGTTGATCAGGCAGAATTCAAATGCTGAGGAGACTGAGCTGTGGCAGAGTCTCTGGCTTTGTCTGATTACCAAAGTGTCCAGCATGGAACACTTAGCTTCACCTTAACTTCTGCTTTCTGCTTGTTATGACAATGCAATGCTGTTTTATGGCAATTTTGAGTTACTTGAAGGACTCTAGGGAAGGGAGGCCGAGTGGCATCCAGAATGGTCACAGCAACAGCTGGAAGATAAAGGAGGATTCATAGGGAAGGGGAAGAACAGAGGGCAGTGTTGATAAGCAGACATGGACAAGCATGGAGTGCAAAGGTGGAACAGAGGTGTGCCATTATGATATAGTTTAAGACTCTAAGGATGCTAGAACCTGTGAGAAGCTGAAAAGTGTATCAGTGATGTTTGTTTAGCATCTTTTATTTCATAATTATTCTTTTATTTCATAATTATTTATGCTTTTATTTCATAATTATTTTATCTGTAGCATTTCTAGAACACAGGTGTTGTACAAGTTGGTACTGCAGTACAGAGACAAGCACTAACAGCAGTTCAGCTGCTGGGATCTGCAGATGCTGGTGCCTGTGGTCCCTCAGCATCAAATATGTGGCTGGCAGAAGGGAAGGAAGCTTAGTAAAGAAGAAGAGAGCCACAGTACAGTTGGTTCTGTGTGGTTCAAACAGCTATTGCTGTCAAACTATAGTGTTTCTTGTTTGGGAGCTAGCTTGGGTTAAAGCTCTTCAGTCCTACTTGCCTGGGGCAAGCCTCCAGGCTGGAATGCTGTTAGGCATTTGCAGCTTAAAGCTACTTGGCAGCAGTTGCCATTTTTCAGCTTTCGTGGCATCTGAGCAGGTTCCTGGGAGCAGAAAGGGAAATCTCAGGGGGTATTTGTGAGACAAATGTAGAGATGGGGATGGAATCTGGGAAAAAACAGCAGGGTGTCATGGGTCTGTGGCAAAGCTGGTGAAGAGAGGGAGGCTGTACTTGGTCTCTTTCCCTTCTCTCACTCTGCTTCCATCTCTTCCTCTCCAGGAGAGGCTCATCATGTTCTGGGAGTTTACAGCTTGTTTCCAAAGCTCCCAACTGTCTTCTTCCCACCTTATAATTGTATTCCTCTGTCACCCCAATTCTGCCTAGAAAAAAAACCCATGCTCATGGCTTTGTTGTAGCCTGTAATTATTCTCTGATGAAAAGAGAAAGGTACTGCTGTGACTCCTGTTAGAAAGCAAAGAGGCTGCAGAGGGTGGGTGAGGATTATTTAGGCCAGAACAACAGATTCTGTCTCCCTTCTAGTGTTTGTCTGGACTCTTACCACAAGACCATAAACTGGATCAACCTTCACTGCACAAATGTTGTGATATTAGGACAGAGCAGTTTCAAAACCTCAACTGTGTATTCTTTTAGATACTTAAAGTAATAGATTTGTCTAAGCTGTATAATCTCACCAGCTCTTACAGGACACCATCTGGCTGCACCATCATAGAAGTTCATGCCCTCTCCCTCCCCAAAAATGCAAGATCTTTTGAAGCATAATTGTTGAATTTATTCTTACAATTAAAGAAATTTAGCAATGCATCTGAGGATGGAGGAGCAAAACTAAGCAAGCAGATTGAGGGACTTTCATCCCTAGAAATAACCTGAAAATCCCAGACCTGATGGGAATATGGATTTTGAGCAATGTTTTGCCCTTTGCTGCCCCAGAACACTGTTCTTCCTGAACTAGTGATAACAATCATAATGCATCTCTGAATGTACCATGGGAATAACAGGGCAGGATGCAGAAATTAAGTATTTACTTGTGACCAAGTCCACTCTGTGTAGTGCTTTCCCAAATTAAGACTGTTATTAGCAGTAGATCTGATGATGATGAAGCTACTCAACCTTCTTACTAATAACTATAGCTTTCAGTATCCTGCAAGCCCACAGCTCACAGCCCAGGTTCTGGCTGTGCTGCACCAAGGGCCTGACTTAGGTTAACATCTGTAACAGATGACCTGGTAGTTGGATGGAGCAGAGCTCTCACTGCCCTCAGATGCTGGATGCAATAGCAAAGGGAGATGTCCTTTGTGTGTGGTGTTGCTGGTCAGAGAGGCTTCCTGCACTCTCCAAGACCATCACTCTATTTCCTTTCTCAACAGTATCATTAAATCTTGTGCTGGCTTGGGTTTCTGTGGAAATCCCTCATGCACATAGATGAGGAAAACCATAATGACAGTAAACTGCCTCAAGCTGAAGTATCAAGATGCAGTTCCACAATTAGTCTAGGCTGCTCCCAGTCCAGTTTGCTGTATCCTTCCCCTGTGCCCCACACCTGCCAGCAGCACAAGTGGTCCTATGGTGACATAATCCTGCATCAGCTGCCAGATACAGCAAAACCAGCTGCTTTTGGAGAGGGAATAGGGTTTGTTGTCCACTAACTGTGCAATCCCATGAGAGTGAGTACCAACCCCTGGCAAAGGGGCAGGGACAGGAGATGAACATGTGTTGTGTGGGGAGGGCCATAAGGTTGTCTGCACCTTTAGCAGCAATGCAGATAACTTAAGGTGCAAAATCTTTCACTGAAAAATATCTCAGATTGATAAAAATGAATTGTGCAAATTGCCAGGACTTGACAGTATCTATTCCTGAATTCCAGCTTAGCTAAACTGTGGAACTGCTGTATGGCTTCCTGTAGTGTGCCCCTTGAACTGACCTGAGAAACAGAAGACAGCACAGGTGGAGAGCTTGGGATTTTTTTTTTAAGGCTCTGCCATGTGTTTGGTAAGCATAAGCCAGAATGTCTGATTTCTGTACCAAGAAGGTGAAATTAAACTGTAACCACAACTAGAATTAGGTATAGAGTAAGTGAGTAGAAAAAGAAAAGTCAGCCTGGCTTTGCCAGAGAGAAGTAGTACTCCAAAAATCTCTTAGAGTTCGTTATGATGAGTGCATGAACATGCACACAGAAGGAGCTGTCAGGGATCCAGGTACACTTCTAAAATGCTTTTGACCAGGTCCCTCAGTAAAGACTCATAAAAAACTGTGTTTCTGATGAGGTAAGAGGCAAAGTATCCTATGGGCCAGTGACTGTTTAAAAGCTATGTGGCAGTGGATAAAACCACTTTTTTTTTTTTTTTTCCAAGAGATTTGTTACAATTTCTCTGGTGCTCCTCTAAATGATAGAGAAAAGGTTAAGAATGCACTGATGAGGCTTACTGAGGATGCTAAGTTCTTTAAGATACTCAAAAGCCAGTTATAAAGTGTTGTAGGACCCCATAAATTGGCTGAATTTTCTTAAGAGCTGACAAAATTAGGCTATTTGAAGAAAATCCTAACTTTTAAATTCAGATTAATCATTTCTAAACTAACATTGCAGAAGGAGGCCATGGAATCATTTTGACCAGTTTGATAAAATTGTCACAGTTGAAAGGCAAACCCTAAGGAAAGGAACTGAGAATAAATGGAAAACTTTGGTGTAGCACTCTCCTCTTTTCTCTTTATTTCTCCAGGTTATAAGGAAGGTTAAGAGGAATGATCAAAGGTGTGGAACCTTTCCATATGAGAAGGTAGGAAATGAAAAGTAAACAGGCTAGGATGTTTCTGCTTGGAGAAAGAGTAACTAAGGAGATACTATGAAAGACATCTATGAAAATGGTGACTGGTGTTAGGGCACATGAGCAGCAATCTTGTATGGCTTCCCATAGCACAAGAACTGAATAGGAGCCTATGAAAATCCCATTGGGCAAGCTGAAAACACAGGAAGCAGCTTTCCCTCGATGCAGAACTGAACCTAGAGCACACAAACTGTTATGGTAACAAAAACTGGTTATAAAAGGAGTCAGAGCAATCTGAGAGAAAGGCCTACTGAAGACCATTACACAGAAGTTCTAGAGAGAAATCTCCAGCTTGGAATTATTGGAAGCTGCAGGATATGCCCTAGCAAGGATCAATTTCTGTGCCTAATGAGCTTTCCATAAGGACCCACAATTGGCTGCTGTGGGGAAGAGGGAACCAAGCTACTAAGACCCTTGGTCTGCCCAAGTAGAGATCTTTTCACTTCTACTTTCCAAACAGAATAAATGACTTTAATGAGGCTTCTGCTATCAACCACACAGTGTGAGGTTAGCACAGGTAAAGGATATTTCAGCTATTACCTTTAGCTCTGTATTGCCTTGATAACAGCAATGAAATAGGGCATCATTCAAGTGGCATTGATCATGTGTCATGAATGCAACGAGCCTGTGAATGAGAGCAGAGCTCTTTCTCCTGGTAAACACCAAGCCATATGTTTTTATCAGGCACTAATTTGGGGGAAAATTAATCTTTATAAAGTTATCACATTCAAGTGTCCTAGTTATGTCAAAGCATAGAGCTGGGGGCTTCTTCATTCATACAAATATTGCTGAACATTCAATTTCAGATTCTCAGTCTGGTGGATAATAAAAAAGGACTACTCACCAAACTTGTAGCATTAAATGGAGACTGTATTTTTGGCAGCTCATTGGAGAGGGATTAATACTACTAGAATGGCTTTGTTTCTCAGCAGTGCCTCCTTAAAAACAGCTTCCCCTGGACATATATTTCTGTTTTATTGAGAAAAGGAAATATGGTATTAGAAATCAATGTTTTTAAAGGGTAATTTAAGGAAATCTAATCTTGGCAGAAGCTGAAATATTTTCAATTTAGAACAAATAGTATTTCTGTCAGCCAGTCAGCTTTTTAAAATTAGACCATTACTCCTTGATAAGTTAATTACAAAACAGAGAGAGACTCAAGCGATTCAAAAAAGCATCTTAATGAAAGTATAGAGCACATGTCTAAAAGCTGCTTTTACTGATTTATTGGTGAAATTTTACTTTTTATATGGGAGAAACCTTGTTGCCAGTGTCTTCAATCATAGGAAAAAACTGCTCCATTATCCACCCAATCACAACTAATTTTTTTTTCTGTTGGTACACTGATGGACTGTTGTTTTTCTGTGCTACCATTCATTATACAAAGTGATGGCACCATAATTGAAATTATTTAAAATATGGGGCATTCAGATAATTCTTTACTTTGGTATAAACAAGACTACATAAAGCAATGCTGCTGCTGGAGATTGCTAGGATGAGCTACTGAAATGGAATTAGTGCTCAGCAGGCCATGTTCCTCTAAGGGTAGGAAATGAAAAAATATCAGATGGTCCTTTGAAATGAGAAAAAGAAAAAAAAGAAATGGGAGGAACATTTTTTATTGTATCTGAGCCCTGGTCATCTTCAGTCAAATCTTTATGCTTGCAGGGCAGGTACTTGGAGCTGCAGAAGTTTCACAGTGCATAGGCACTTAGGCTCCTTGCAGACACCAGCAACTGGGGAATGAAATGTCTCCAAGTCCAGCAGCTGAATCCTTGTCTCACTGAAATCCCAAGCAAGTCTTTGAGCTCAGTCACCCAAAGGACTCACCAAAACTCACCAAAAAGTGCATTAGGTGATCAGCTTTGTAGCATCTGCCTGTGGATGTCTCTGGTAACTGTGCTGCATGGCTGTGTTTTGTGCTTCCCACAGTAAGAACCTGCTGAAGTACCCAGTGGGAATCCTTCCTGGTTAATGGAATCATGGAATGGAATGGGGTAGAAGAGACCTTTCAAGGTCATCTAATCCAGCGCCCTGCAGCCAGCAACTAGAGCAAGTTGCTCAGAGCCCCAGCCACCCTGACCTGGAATGGTTCCAGGGCTGGAATGTCTTCCACCTATCTGGGCAACCTGGGCCATGGTCTCACCACTCTCAGCATCAAAAATCTCTTCCTTCTCTCCAGTTAGAATCTCCTTCTTTTAGTTTAAACCATCACCCCTTGCCCTGTCAGAACAGGCCCTGCTCAAAAGTCTATTCCCAGCTTTCCCATGGGCTTCTGTGCCTGAGCCAAAGTCTAACAGTTTAACAGTATGAATAGTGCCAAGCCAGAATCCAGACTAAATGCCTTGCCCTTGGTTACCAGTATGTAAATTGTCCTAAGTGTGTAGTGCTGTGCTAAAAGGAGCTAAAAGAGATACTCAGGGGGTGTGTGTGGAGGGGTGGGGTGGTTAACCCCTCCCAGCTAGCAGTGTTTGTTTCATCTGCTTCTCACAGTCTATTCTACCAAATATGTCTACCTTTCAGAACTGCTCCAGCTTTGGAATGAAGGTGTCAGCAGCTGCAAGGCTCCATGGGGTGTGATCATTTTATCTCCTGCCTGAGGACGATGTTTAAACATATGCCAAATGAGAAAGGTTAATTCTTCTAGCATTACTCTGGAGTGCACTTAATGGTAGTCTTGTTACTGCCTGACCTCCTGTACCTACAGAGATTAAACATCTTGGACGAATTTTCTTTGCTTGAATCTGTGCCAAATCCTTTTAATGTGTGAAGGACTTGATCACTTTTAAACCAGTGATGTAGAGCAAACAAGTCTGGGTCATTTGATGGCAAGGGGCCTGCTTGGTTTTTGCAGTAAGGAAACAGGAATTCCTAACTACCACAGGGACAGCTAAAGAAAATGTATCTACACAGACCTTTGTCAATAGTCTAATCTGATTGCTAGGTACATCCTGCCTGGACCAGGCTGAGTGATGCTGCAGCAGCCAGCAGCACTGCTGCCTTACAGGATGGAAACACAATTATCTGTGTCCAGGGCTTCCCATCAGAAGCATAACCTCAGCTCTGAAAAGAAGGGATATACTTTTAAAGTATTTATGTTGTGGAAATTAAAATAAATTAGATGATGGTGTAGCACTGGTTTTAGCAACTTGCACTTACTCCCATCATATTTAGACTTAAATGTAGCTGAAAAATGTTACTAAATCTATAATGGGGCTATTTTTAGGGGTTTTTAAATGCAACATTGACTATTAACATTTCACAGCATCTGGCAGTGCTGGCTTTGCTGATAATATTGAACCTTGCTGAATGGGAATCTTTGTATCATTTAAGAGCAGCTCTTTGCAGTGCCTGATTCCTCTGACTTCTCACAAGCAGGGATGATGACAGGTGATGTCTTGAAAGATAAGTCATCTTCCACCACATACCCTCTGTCTACAGTAAGTTCTCTACGTGTTGGACATGAGGTTCACCAGGAAAATTCATCATGGCATCTTACCTACTTTATTTATTCATTGCACTTGATACAGCTACTAAAAATAGCTGTTCTTAGATGAGTGAATCTTCTCCTATCACTTGTGTCAGTTGGCTGTTTCTTATCCTGTAACTCGTGACAAAACCGAAGACTCCTGAGATGAATGGACTGCACTCACCTGCTAACAAAAGCTGAAACTGTGTCCTCAAGGAATATTTGGATAATATGAATAAAAAAGAAAATCCTTAGGATAGATATCAACTAAAAGGAAAAAGAAAAGGGAGGGATTCCATCTATCCTCAGATAAGCTTTTTGTCGCCAAATTAATGTTGCCATTTTGTACGTCTTTTTCTGGCAGGCAGAATCCGTTGCTGACTCAGGACAAATCCAGACCATGACACCAACCACCACTGGTTCTGAAGTGTTTTGTGTTTAGCAGTTTAGGAAAGGCTCTAGAAAGGACTCTTAACAAAGCAAAAAAGATGATGGTAGACACATGGTTGTGTGTTTCACATGCACTGAGCTCTCTTAAAATAACACGGAAGGAAGAAAGAAAAGCCAGAAAATTATATATCAGCAGTACTATTTCTAAAAATAATGGTTTTCAAACTTTTCCATGAGGCATTAACAGCTCTTTAAGGGATAATCTTTATTGCTTTGTAATGTACAAAGCCATAAACAGCTGCTGAGATTGATTAATAGCCAAAGCAAAGTTGAGGCATGTAATCAATCTAAAAAGCCATTTCTTGTGAGTATACTACAAAGCAATAGAGATTATTGCTGTTGCACAACAACCCATAACAGGGAAAGCACACAGCCACACACACAGAGAGTGAAAACAGTTGCTTGCTCTTTGAGGCTTGCAGTGCTGTGCTCTCTCCTGAACTTTGAAATGCCAATCTCTTTGCCTAAGGCAGGTCCCTGCCCAAGGGAGGTTCTTCTCTCCCTCTGCTCTGCCCCGGTGAGACCACACCTGGAGTATTTTTGGATCATCTAGCTCAAACCTCCCTGCCATGGGTGGGACACCTCTCCCTCCATCAGGTTGCTCAGAGCCACATCCAGCCTGGCCTTAAAGACCTCCAGGGATGAGGCTTTCACCTCCTCCTTGGATAACCTGTTCCAATGTCTCACCACCCTGATGGTGAAGAGCTTCTTCCTAACATCCAATCTGAATCTACCCACTTCTAGTTTTGCTCTATTCCCCCTAGTCCTATCACTACCTGACATCCTAAAAAGTCCCTCCTCAGCTTTTTTGTAGCCCATTTCAGATACTGGAAGGCCACAATAAAGTTCCCTCGGAGCCTACTCCTCTCCAGGCTGAACAGCCCCAACTCTTTCAGTCTGTCTCCAGAGGAGAGGTGCTCCAGGCCTCTGATCATTCTCTTGGCCCTTCTCAGGACTCACTCCAGCATGTCCATATCCTTCTGGTACCAGGGGCTTCAGAACTGGCTGCAGTACTCCAGGTAGGGTCTCAGCAGAGTGGAGTAGAGGGAGAGATCACCTCCCTTGCCCTGCTGGCTACACTTCTCCTGATGCAGCCCAGGACACGATTGGCTCTCTGGGCTGCAAGTGCACACACACAGATTCTCTGAAGGGCACCAAGCTCCAGAGGGGCTCTCAGGACCGCACTCGCTCACACCGTCTGCTGGAAACACCTCACCCAGTAAACCTAAGGATCACATTTGCCTTTTTCACATCCCTTTAACATCTGAAGCCAGCAGTTAAGTTGTACTTCCAGGCACAATGTGCATATTTCTGTTTCTGAACTGATGACCTTGTAACTGAGGAAATTTGTATGAGTTCACATGGGCACAAGCCTGCAATCTGCACTATTAAATTTCATTCCATTTCTATTACTGTAGTTCTCAAGGTTATTCAAGTCTTCCTGTATCATATTGCCATTCCCTTCCATATTAATGATGTCTCCCACTTCCATGTCATCAGCAAATTTCATTAACAAACTCCATCTTCCTATTTTAAGGTAATGAATAAAAATATGACTCAAGATGTATCCTTGAGGAACTCTGTTAGTAAAATATCACTCAAAGCAGAGTATCACAATTTCACATTTCCAGGAAATGCAGTTTCATCTCACTAAAAATGAAATTTCAGATTCTAGGGGATAAAAAATCTTCCAAACTCTTGTCCTTGCAAATCTGAACTGTTTCATACCTGAAGGTACCTAAAATTTTATTTAAAAACACCTACTTAAAGCATTATAATAAGGTTTTTTTTTTTCCAATTCTTTGCCCATTCTTCTTTACAGCTATAAAAAATTGAAGTCTAAGAATTGTACTCATGGTATAGTGTCACTTTGTTTCCAAGCACTTGACTCTGGTAGTTAAAATATTTGGGTTTTAAGTTCTTATCCTAGCAGTCAATTTCACTCTGTAGTCAGTCTTACATTTAACTTCTTTTCAGTTTCATACTATTCCACCAAATCACAGCTTCCCTGGAGAACATGATCCCCACACCTGAGACCACATTCTCTGTGATTTCCTGTTCTCTGTGGGTCTGAAAGTTCAAACTGCCTCATTTTCCCACTTGGGGCACCCATTGCATTCTTCTTGCTTAAATTCACAACTTTCATACCCTATTTTTTTTTTCCTTTTTCCCCTCCAGTGTTAGCAAAATAAATGAAAATCTTTCAATAATTACCAGTGATACTTATTTCTTTCCCATTAGTATTTTATTGGCAAAGTGTTTGTCACTGCAGGACATGACTTTTGTCCAGAATTTTAAAGAGAAGTTCTACTATCAACAGCCTTGCACAAGGCAACTGTGTGCATCTTGTTTACCGCAGTTGCTGAGTAGGCCACAGACCCCAGACTTAGTGGCTCCAGGTTCTTTGTCCCTTTTCCCCCGGTTGCTCTCCCCAAAACAGCAGGAGGGTGTGCTGGTTTGAGCTAATTGGAATATTTTTTAATAGAGAAAATTATACTGTAGGCTGTGAAGGTAAAACCATGGTGATGTCTACTTCACTCAGAGGCTTGCTGTGATGTTTAGGTATAAGGAAACCATAACAAAAAGATAAGAGTCTNAGCTGTAAATATAGCTTCATCTCTTAACTTCCAGTCCGGCTGAGATCTAGTCTGGGTTATTTCAAAGTGTGGGAGGGCGGGGAACTCCCAAACCGTCACAGAGGGAGAGCAGAAAAACATGCCTGGGCAAGCCAGGAGAGGTACAATCCCAATTTGGCCTGCCTAGGCCTACGACACCGGGGGTTGCTGGTGAAGCTGGGTGTGCTGAAGAGAGGGGACTGAGTGGTAGGATGAAGGTAAGTAGAGCAAGATGGACAGATGCTCTGCACCCCAGGTAGAAGTGCTGCCGAGGTAACTGGACCTGCAAAGAAGTCCTCTGCAGATCAATCACTGCATATCAATAGCTCCTGCTAGCATAACTGCTGCCAGCAACACTGCCTCGTTCAGACAGGGCCAGCAACAAGAGTGTACAGGAGATAAAGGGTGCAGCAGGATCCTGCCGTGATGAGCAAGCTGACATGACCCTTGGTGTTTGATTGATGTGATTCTGGCCACTGCTATACCATGCCCTAGTCCCCTGGTTTTGTTTTACTGTGGAAAACTTAAGATGTCTCTGTTTCCACTCTATAAGCCTGACCTCAGAGAGAAGGTATTCTAACAGGTCACAACCAGCATTTGCAAACTGAATAAATGGTATCAACCCTAATTGAGTTTTTGTCACCTGCCCTAAAAGAGCCCAGGCAGGCCAGAGGAAGCATGCTCCTCTAGAATCACAGAATGGTAAGGGTTGGAATGGGGCTCTGAAGATCATCTAGTCCACATCTCCTTCTCGAGTGGGATCATCCAGAGCAAATCACACAGAATGCATCCAGGTGGATTTGGAATCTCCAGAGACACAGACTCCTTCTCAGCCTCTCGGGGTAGCCTGGTCCAGTGCTCTGCCCTCCTCAAACTATATTCCTTATGTTTAAGTGGAACTTTCTGTGTTGCAGTTACTGTCCACTGCCCCTTGTCCTGTCACTGGACAGCACTGAGAAGAGTCTGGCTCCATCCTCCTGACGCTCACCCTTCAGGTATTTGCAAGTACTAATGAGATCCCCTCTGTGTCTTCTCCAGGCTAAACAGCCTCTGGTCTCTCTGTCTCTTCTCATAAGGTAGATGTTCCACTCCTCTCACCATTTTAGTGGCTCCTCCACTGGATTCTTCTCACTTGTTTCTTGTCGCTCTTGAACCGGGGAGCTCAGAACTGGACACTATATTTCAGGTGAAACCTTGCTAGGGCAGAGCACAGGTGGGGGAAGAACCTCGTCGACATGTTGGCCACACTCTTATTAATGCACTCCAGGATGCCATCGACCTGCTTGGCCATGAGGGCTCTTTGCTGGCTCTTGATCGGTCTTGTCCACCAGCGCTCCCGGGACCTTTTCCCCAGAGCTGCTCTCCAGCAAGTCAGTGCCCAGGCTGCACTGAAACGCGAGGTTCTTCTTGCCTAGGAAACCACTCGCCGCGGGGCCAGCGCCGCGGCAGGACCGCTCACTGCCCCCGGGGTGCGGCGTCGCCCCCTGGCTAAGGGAGCGGCCGAGGCCACCGCAGTGTCCCCTGACTCCGCACCCCCCTAGCCCCGTGCCCCAAGCCCCCGGCAGCTCCTCACCTGCTGCGCATGCGCTGCGTGTGCTGCGCTGGCGCTGCTGCCGCTCCGCGCTCCGGACCCGCGGCTGCGGTGCGCACGAGGCACTAACGGCTGTGCTCGGGGCACCGCGCGCTCCTCGGCGGAGGGTCCCTGCCGACCCAGAGGCGGCAGCACTCGGCGCGGGGCCCGGCGGCCATGCTGTGTAGCGTTGCCATAGGGACAGAGGGCGCCGGTTCCGCCGGGCACGGGGTTCGCCTGCAGCGGAAAGGAAGGAGGGAACCGGGACCGGAGACCGGCGGAGGCGGTGGCGAGCCCGCAGCCTCCATCTCTGCGGAAAAGGGCTCGGTCGTGCCTCCGGGCAGGCGGAGCGCCGTGGCCCGTGCCCCGCCGGTAGGTACCGCTCGTCGGCGCGGGCTGGGCTGTGCGGTGAGTCGGGCTGGAGGCTCTGCAAGACGTGGCCGGAAGGAGAGAACTCCCGGGTCCGGTGCACGGCAGCTTGCTGCCCGCTGTGCCCTGCGGGGACCGGCAGGTTTGGTGGGTCAGGCTTTTGCTCAACAGGTGCTGCTTGTCGGGGGAGTACCTCGGGGCCACGGCGCCTGATGGCCGCGCTGAGAGCCCTTGCTCAGCGCGCGGTGAGAGCCCTTGCTCAGGTGCTCGCTGAGAGCCCTTGCTCAGTGCGCGGTGAGAGCCCTTGCTCAGGTGCTCGCTGAGAGCCCTTGCTCAGTGCGCACTCCGAGCTTGCCGCTCCGCTTCTCCCAACTTTGTTGGCCTTTCCTTTTCACAGTTGTTTCTCTTCCAGAATGTCACCAGGGTGACAGCGGATTGGTCGTGACTGATAAGCTGCTGTTTAAAGTTGTATGTAATAATGCAAAACATTAGTTCACTCCTGCCCAACCTGACTGAAGGTTTGGGTTGATAATTTGTGTCGTATTGGAGTTAAGCTTTGTGTGCTTGTGCTCGGAGGTGGGGTGGGCAGGCATTGCTCTCAGGTGAAAAAAGTGCATGGCTTGCTCTGTCTTGCCTCTGCTGATAACTGCATTTCAGTTGCTGATAATAATAGCACTTTGACTTATTAAGAAGCCGCCCTTGGTAAGATTGATAACTTATATTGGGTTATTTCCTAAGCTCATTGGGCTGAAAGTGTCTCTTTACAACACCTTATTGAATTCCTGTTTTGGCTGTGATGTTTTCCAAGTAAATCAGGTGTTAAGGAACAGATTTTCAGTAGTGGTGGCCCAGAAAGCATTGTGATACTGAGCGTGGTGTACTTTAGCTCCCTCTAAGGAATTAAAAGTGCTTTGTGTCAGATGCTTTTTGCTCTTTGGTGTTTTCCTACAGAACTGGGAAACAGTGAGGGAAAGGCAGCATCCACGAGCCTTAGTTTCCACTGCCTCAGCAGTGTTATCGTGTTCTTTGTAACCACATTGGGATAGTGTAAATGTTGATGATTTCATAGTCAGCAATTTAAAATGAGCATCATCTTCTGTGCCTTCCCTATCTGTTGTGCAGTGTTCTTCCGTGGAGTGCTCTGCAGAGCAATGCAGGCTGCAAAGAGTAACAATTCAGGAAAGGCAAAACCATTCCACAGGCACTCAGTGCCAAGGCAGAAGACCAGTGCTGAGATTGTGAGTGAAGCCAGAGTTGCTCTGCGAACACTAAGAACTCAGAGGCCACTTACACCTGCAGAGGATCAAAGGAAACTTTTTGGATCTGGATCCTCACGACCTCCTCAAAGCAGACCCCCTTCAGTTTTCAGGTACTGTGGCTTTAAGATGATTTTTTTTTTCAGGTATTCTTTAGCAGCAAGAGATTTGATTCTGTAAGCATAGTCCTGGTGATTTTTATTCCCTGTGTTAATCTGTATTCCTAGTCACATCATTTGCCTTCTTTTAATGATCCTTGTTGGTGTTAATCTGCATGCCCAAGAAGTTCCCATGGATTTAGAGCTGCCAGAAGCAATCATTACTCTAGTTTTGTGTGTGGAGAATACCAGAGGAAAACAGTTTGTAACTCACCTTTTTCTTAAGACAATGCTATGCTTTTAGTTGAGATAGTCTTTAGCTTTTCCCTGGAAACTCTAAAAGCTTGTTTCCATGTAAGCTGTATGATAGATGTCATTTTGTTTTTTTCTTCCACAGCTTTCTCAGTTTTAAAAAAATTCATAATTATAGGTCTTGAAGTTTGAAATGCTCATTTTTAAACAAGATATGTACTGCTTCAGAAGTATTTCTGTGTGGAATTCTGTTACAAATTATAATCCACAGAGCTCAATAGATCTGCCTCTTGGGACAAAGGGGGAGAAAAAAAATATATATTGGGCTTTTAAAATCTATTTTAAAAATAATTTTTTTTTAGCTCACTTACAGTCATTACAGAAATGGAATGTAGGGAGATATGAGCTGTATCTATCATTTTAGATGCCAGGCATGCCAGAAAGGATGCTGAAACGTGGTTGAGTGGCTCTACAAGGCAGTGTCCATGCAGTTTTCATGGCATCCTGACTTGAGGCACTCAACGTATCCAGTATTCCTGCTGTGCCCTTACAGGGAGTGAGATCTTGAGAGTGCCTTTCCAGGTGATGAGGTCCCTCTGGCTGGCACTTGTTCTGTCTGTGTATGGGAAGGAGCATGCTCATGCCTGCACAAACTCCTGCCCTGCAGTGTTCTACATCTTGTTCTTGGGCACTGACTACAGTTGGATGCATGAATTTAAGCTTATATTGGAGAGTTTTTATAGATGAGTATCAAATAAATTGTGTCATGGCAGGTGTGCAGGTGGTCTTGCAGTTCATCTGCCTCCATGCTGCTGGAGTCTCAGATACCAAAGTTAAATAGCATTTGTGTAAGAAGAGTAGTGGTGTAAAAGTGCTGTCACTCTTCTTTCTCCTTTTCCCTGTATTTATTGACAGAAAGCATGCAATCAAAAAAAAACCACAAGCACTGTGTCTGCTTTATTCATGCTCTGTTTGATTTCTCTCTGCTAGTCTTCATGCATCCAGTTTTGATTTGGCTGAATCGAGACCAGTGCCTGGCATTCGCCTTAGCCCACTGGATCCTGTGAGTACTCTGCAAACCTGTGCAACACTGAGAGTCACAGAATGTCAGGGGCTGGAAGGGACCTCAAAAGCTCATCCAGTCCACCCCCCCTGCCAGAGCAGGATCACCTAGACCAGGTCACAGAGGAATGCATCCAGGAAGGGTTTTGAATATCTCCAGAGAGGGAGACTCCACAACCCCCCTGGGCAGCCTTTTCCAGGGTTCTGTCTCCTTCACAGGGAAAAAAATCCTCCTCATGTTTACATGGAACTTCTATACCTCAGCTTCCACCCAGTGCCCCTTGTCTTGTTATCAGGCATCACCCAGCAGAGCCTGGCCCCAGCCTCCTGGCACTCACCTTTACATTGCTCATTGCTGAGGTCACCTCTCAGTCTCCTCCTCTCCAAGCAGCACAGCCCCATCTCCCTCAGGTTCTCCTCACAACAGAGCTGTTCTATTCCCTTCATCATCTTTGTGGCTCTGTGCTGGACTCTATCAAGCAAATTCTATGTCCCTCTTGAACTAGGAGGCCCAGAATTGAACACAGTGCTCCAGATGTGGCCTCAGCAGGGCAGAGCAGATGGGTGCCTTGGTAGGGTTAGGAAAGGATATGGTTTGCATAGACTGGGGACAAGTGGAAGCCTGTTGTCTTGTTACTTTGAAACTCACAAAGTCAGTTTTGTCATTTCCTCCCCCCCCAAAAAAGAAAACACCCTGAAAACAATTTAAACTATTTAAATATTGCTGTATTGCATTACAAACATCAACAAGACGCAGATGGTCGTGGATACCTGGAGTCAAGGTTCTTGTGTAAGGTTACTAAAATAGGAAAAGGTCTTGGACATCAGCATGAGCCAGCAGCATGCCCTTGCTGCTAAGAAGGTGGCCAATGGTATCCTGGGCTGCATTAGGACTGCTTGCAGCAGGTTGAGGGAAGTGATCCTTCCCCATCTGCTCAGCACTGTGCTTGGTTCTGGGCTTCCCAGTGCAAGACAGAAGTGAGCAGCTGGAGACAGAGCAGTGAAGTGGCACAAGGATGATGGTCTGGAGCAAGGCTGAGAGAACCAGGACCATTCAGCCTGGGGAAGAGAAGGCTGAGGAGGATCTTACTGATGTATAAAGGGAGTATAGGAGTATACCCCCAAGCCCAGGGGAGGGTGCAAAGGGCAGGGCCCCAGGCTTTTTTAATAGTGGCAGAATCAGAGGCAGTGGACACAAACTCTGAAACAGAGGAGGTTCCCTCTGAGCATCAGAAAACACTCCCATGAGGATGATGAAGTCCTGGCACAGGCTGCACAGAGGTGTTCAGAAGCTTCTTTCAGTGCTGACAGTGGCACAGATATGTCTGGCTTGGTGAGTGCAATGCTGTGGGTAGAGGGACAGAACATTAGGGGCTGGAAGGGACCTCGAAAGCTCATCCAGTCCAACCCCTCTGCAGGGCAGGATCACCTAGACCAGATCACACAGGAACACATCCAGGCAGGTCTTGAATATCTCCAGAGAGGGAGGCTCCACAACCCCCTGGGCAACCTGTTCCAGTGCTCTGTCCCCCTCACAGTGGAAAAAAAAAAAAAATCCTGTTTCCATTCTGGATATGAAAATGAAAATTCCTTAATGAGCAAACCTATGTAACTCTAACCTGTTCTGCACTTAACCCCTTGCAGAAATCATGTGGTGGTCTTTTTAATTTAATTTTTGCTTATATGAAAAAGAAATGATCTGTGCTTTTATTACAGCATCTTCTTTGTCTTTGTCACAGAAACCAACGTTCCCTGCTTTTGCAAAAGGTGAAGATTCTTCCATTCCCATTCCCAAACCTCCTGCTGATGCTGTAGAGGTTAGGAAAGTCAGCAGTGCTCGGGCCTGCTTATTTAGAAGACCTCGGGGAAGCTTCCTTTCTGCTGAAATGGTTCCTCCTGATCACAGTAAGAATGTTTTGAGACACATTATTGCCTACCAAAACAACTGATTGATAGGTTTTAACATCATTACATGAATCCTGTTATTGAAAGGACCTGCATGTGCTCTGAGTGAATTTTAAAAGTATTTAAATGGCTTTAAGGCAGTGTTGAAGATGTGACTTGCAAAATGTTGGTTTCCACTTCTGAAAGGGAGTTGAAAGTT
>VWYK01130695.1:7875-21213 GCA_013399775.1 Semnornis frantzii | reverse complement strand
CGTGGGGTTGTTGTGGCCTGGTCGTGCCGGGGGGCTGAGGGCCCAGGGCCGCCGTGCTTCGTTTCCTTCCGGCACTGCCTGTTTTGTGGCTCTGGGTCCTGCTGAGATCGCGGCCCCCCCACCCTCCCCAGCCCCCTCTGAGATCGAGTCGGGGACAGGGATGGGCTCAGGCCTTTCCTGGTTGTGTCCCCCTGGCCTGCCCCCAGCCTCGGCCTGCCCCGAGGAGCCAGAGCCTCGCAGGATGTTGACTCCTTTGTATGTGGCTTTCCTCTCTCCAGAGGGTTTGGGAAGTGTTTATTTGGGGAAAGGGACTGGGATAACACAGTATTTAAAATAGCTTTTCTTTTCTTTCTTTCTTTTTTTTTTTTTTTCTGTAGCAAAGTGGGTGAGAATGAATGTTAGAAACAAGAAAAATGCCTTCCCCCTTCTGCCCCCACTAGCCAGGAGCTGACTTACCGAGGCAGCCAGAGCAGTTTGCAGAGAAGCAGCAGCTCTCCTGTGGAGCTGAGCCACCAGGGGCCTGTGGCTCCTGTGCGGTGGCTGGCAGAGGGGACCTGAGTGGGGCTCTCAGTGCCCGGGTCAGGAGCACAACAAATAACCTGCAGTTGTGGGGACGATCAGGAAGGTCATTTTATTTGAGGGTCAACTTGTGGGCTGGGCAGAGCAGGGGCCTGCTGTGTTTCTAAGTTAAAAAATGAAGTCTGTTAAACCTCTTCCAAGTTGCCATGAATTTAAGTGGGCTCTAAACAGACTGGCGATAACCAAGACCCAAATCCAACCGTATGTAGAATGACTGCAGGGATGCAAATGGTTTGCACCAGTGTGTTTGGAAGCTGCCTCATTAACTAAAGCATTTGTTTCCCCTTTGCACAACAAGTGGTTGGCTCTCTGGAAAGGACTCCTGAGGAGCCTAGGAATTCACCTGCCAACCAAGTACCCCTTCAGCTTGCCCCATCTGCCCACGGCCAGCGTGGAGGCTCCAAAACTGGGCCTTATGTAACCAAGTGGAGCCAACGTTTGGTGTTTGCCAGTACGTCTGAGGAGGAATGGCTGTAAATTAGGGCAGGAGGCCTCCATGGGGATGCTGTGGAGAGGCCTTGCCTGTGGCAGGGCAGGCCAGGCCTGGCTGTTGCCAGGAACTCACCAGAGATGCGCTGGGTTTGGTTTGATTCGGTGCCATACAGATAGCAGTGGTGTTTGGTGATGACTTTAGCGCTGCTTGGCCACCTTTTGGGCCTCTGGGAGTGGGGCGTAGGTGGTGTGGTGTGGATGAGGATGGTCTAGCCCCACTCTGCTGCCTGGCCGGTGGCTCAGGTTTGGATCTAGTGCTCTGGCAGGGGGTTGGAGCTCAGTGATTCATGGATTCATAGAATGGTTTGGGTTGGAAGGGACTTTAACGATCACCCAGTTGCAAGCCCCCTGCTGTGGGCAGGGATACCACCTGCTAGCTGAGTCTGCTCAAGGCTCCATCCAACCTGGCCTTGAACATCTCCAGGGAGGGGGCATCCACAGCCTCCCTGGGCAACCTATGCCAGTCTCTCCCCACCTGCTCTGTATATCTTTAAGATCTTTTCCAGCCCAACCCATTCTATAATTCTATCCACGCTCAGGGAACCCCCAGCTTGCTCCAGAGGGGACTGTCTCCTTAGCTGCAGAGACAACTGCACTCCTGTGTCAGTCTACCTTGGCATTTGATCTCCTCCTCCTTAGCTTACAAATCTGGAAGGCCTTCTCAAGCAGTTGTGCAGTTTCTTTGCAGGAACAGCTGCCACCCTGCTTGGTGCTCGCTGCAGAGCAGTCAGGGTGCAGGCGGCGGCGGTGATGGTTTGCAGGGCAGCCTGTGTCTGCCCAGTAGCTTCCCTGGGCTCACTGAATGGAGCTCTGTGTTCCTGCCCTCGCAGCGTGGTTTGTGTTTGGTTTGCTTGTTGCAGCACTCTTCAGAAGAGAGAGTGGAGAGGAGGAAGCTGGCACTTGCCGTTCAGCAGGTTTCTGGATGCTGCCCTGCGAGCGCTACTCCCTGCCGCTGCCGGGAGAGGCTTTGCCTGGCCTCTTGCTTTGTATTCTGCTTCCAAGCTCCTATGCAGCCTGAGCCTTGTCAAAACTGTTCATAGGGAGTGACTCAGCGGATCAATGAGGCTGACAGGAGGGTTGTGCTCATGGACAATTGGGATTTTTTTTCCCCCTGCCAGCCCCACTGGGCTGTAAGAGACAATGTCTGAGAACAACTGCCAATAAACATCTTCACTGGACTCGGGCCTGATTGTACTCTGGAGGCTTTTCACCCTGACCCTGCCCTCCCCTGTACTCTTCCCAGCTCAGAGGAGCTCTGATGAGCTGTACTGGAACAGCAGCACCTTGCTTTGGCTGCTCCATACAGGTGTGTGCCCAGATGCTGGGCTAGGGTTGTTACAGAAGGAGCCAGGCTGAACAGGAAGCTGTTTATCTCTGCTCCTCAGAGAGAGGAACTGCAGCACCACAGGCACTAAAGGCTTGTCTGAGGTGCTGAGGAAGCCTCAGGTGAGCAGCAGCCCCTGCAGTGCTTTGACTACTTCTGGGGGTGTGCAGGAGCAGAGCAAACTTCAGGGCTGTGGAGATGCTCTCCTATCTGTCAGCACTCAACAGGGAGTTTGGTACCACTGTGCAGGGGCCTGCTTTGCCTTATGCTGCTCCTGTGGTTTCCATCTGCCCCAGCAGTCAAACCCTCTGCCCTCACACTGCTGCTGGGAGGGGAGAGACTCATACCAACTCAAAAGCTTCCTTCATCTGCTTACGTTGCTTGGCTCAAGGCTTGTGGGAACAGCTCTGCCCATAGCCCTGCTACTGGGCTTTGACTGGGCAGACTTAGCTGGTCCTAGGCACAGTGAGGAGCTGTGGAACTGAGCTTCCATCCTCGGGCCGAGCTGGGGTGTGGTTTGGAGCTCTGATGAGCTGGGTGGGGATAGAGGGCAAGCAGGTGTCAGCAGCTCTGGGGTGCTGCTGGGAACCAGGTGATCATCCCTTTAGCAAAGCTGGTTGCTTACAAAGAGGTTTGGATTTGCATTGGAGTGGATGTTTGTGCTTCCTGTTGGCTGCTTCTGTCTCTGGTAGCTCCATAGCTGTGGAGAAGAGCAGGACTCTGTTGTGAGGAGAGTGTGAAGGTAGCTCTGCTGGAGCAGCTGAACACAGCGTTTTGGGGCTCTCCACTGGCTCCCAGTTTCATTCCCCAGTCTTCCATCTCTTGTGCAGGGATTTGGGAGAATTCCCCAGGCTGCAGCCCTTCCTGTTGGACAAACCCCCCCCTTGCATGTTATGTCAATGCATTATTCCTAGTAACTGGCTTTTAAAAAGCTTCCTGCCCAGCTGAGGTGTTCCAGGGGACCTCCTGTCCTGTCCTTGCCACACTGGTAGCTGTCTGGCAGCTGAGGTGGAGAATAGGTCTGCTCTTCTGAAAGCTTGTCTGGACCAGAGGTGCTCAGCTGTGATCTGCACTGCTCTGGGTGCCCTCAGAGATGGTGCAGCCTGCTCTGGGTGCTGTGCAGCAAGTGTAAAACCACAGAGTCTGTCTGCCTTCCGCTGGCTGCCATGGGAAGGCTGCAGCAGGTTTGCTGTGCTTATCAGTGCTGAGCTGATCTCACACTGTGCTATCTAGGAAAGGATTCCTCAGGTAAGCTGGAACCTGTGGGTGAAACTTTGCAGGGTGTTTAAAATGCTGTATGGAGCAGGAAGTCCATGGATTCTTTCAAGGCTCCCAGGAGAGTTTGCTCCTGGAGCAAAAGAATTTGGTTAGTTCTTGAAAGGCTTTCAGATGGCTTCTTTGGTTCGAAAAAGATGAGGAGCAGAAGTTTTCTCTGTGTACAGGAATGTGTCCTAGTGCCCATGAAGTCTGTTCTGCTGGAAGGTTGATGACAGTTTCATGTCCAAGCAGTGCCTTGCTGACTTCTACCCACTTCAAATGTTGCAGCTGAAAGTTGTCACTTGTAGGAAGCAAAGATGGCTTGAGGCTGCTTCACCTGTGACAGTGAAACCAGGTGTGGGCTCACTGCTGCAGACAGAGTCCTGCCCTGTGAGGAGAGCAGAGGAGGTGGGTGGCAGGCCTGGGAAGGTTTCCCCACACTATGAGCTGAGACATTAAGCTGCTGGAGTGGGTAGAGAGGAGGCCATGAAGATGATCAGAAGGCTGAAGGAGAATCTCTCCTATGGGGACAGGCTGAGAGAGCTTGGGCTGTTCAGCCTGGAGAACAGAAGGCTCCAGGCAGACCTCAGAGCAGCCTTCTAGTACCTGAAGCGGCTGCAGGAGAGCTGGAGAGGAGGGACTTTGGACAAGGGCTGGGAGAATAGGATAAGAGGGAATGGATTGAAACTTGAGGAGGGGAGATTGAGACTGGAGATGAGGAAAAAATTGTTGAGAGGGAGAGTGGGGAGACACTGGCACAGATTGCCCAGGGAGGCTGTGGCTGCCTCCTGCCTGGAGCTGTTCAAGGCCAAGCTAGATGAGGCCTTGAGCAACCTGTGCTGGTGGGAGGTGTACCCATGGCAGGGGGCTGGACCTGGATGATCTCGAAGGTCCCTTCCAACCCAACCCATTCTGTGTATCTCAGCTTCCTCTCCAGTGTCAGGCAACAGAATTCAGCCCCACTGCTGCCTGGTGGGGCCCTGGGGAAAAGAGCTGGGAAGCGCTGCCTGATACGGGGCAGAGGTAAAGTGAACACAAGAGTTGGTGTGAGCCATGACACTGCTGCTGCCAGCTCACAGTAAGGCTCCCAGGGTGTGTTTGAGACACTGAGTGTGGAGGAAAGGAGCATTAATTTTGGTCACCATTCATTTTTATGTGTCCAAGCAAATAGTGTCCTGTGGCCCTTTGTTGTCTCCCGTTATGTAATGGCTGTTAATGAGGGAGCCTGGCTTTTGCTTTCCACACGGTGAATTAGACAGTTGGCAGGTGATGCACCAGCTCTGCCAGCTCAAGAGGGACCTTCTTGAGTTGATAAACAGGGGCTGAGCTTGGTCTTCAACTTGGATTTTGTGAACCTTGCCTTTGGGGGAGCTTTGCAGCCCCAGGGGTCTGCAGCAGAGCGGAGCTGTGTGAAGGAGCAGTGCTAGGGGGCATTTGAGAGTACTCCAGGGCCACAACTGCATCCCTGAGGATTCAATCCCCTTCTCAGTCTGGAAAGTTGGGCACAGGGAGCTAAAGACAGGCTTTGAAAGGTCAGTGTCTGATTCAAAACCAGAATGGAGATGCAGTGGGTTTGTTCTCCTGGGAAGCTCCATCCTCACAGGCTCTTGTCACTGCTTGGTGTTTTCAGGTATGACCTCTCGATGCATTTTGCTTTCTAGAGAGATAAAGAACAAAGCCAGAACCCCTTTTGCTTTCCTTTCTCTAACATGAGCTGTTGGCAGTGATTAAGTTTATACTCTCTGCTCATCTAGGTGCAGGAAGAGGATGGTGCTTTCCAGCAACTTCTGTGCCTTGTGTGTGGGCGAGGGGCAGGCCAAGGCTCTCCTGGAATCCCCCCACCCCCAGCTGTGCTGATTCCTCTGGTCCCAGTGATGCAGGTTTAAGCTGGAGCCTGGCTTTGTGTTCCCAGGTCCTGGGAATATAAAGGACATGGCTCAGAAAGAGCACTGGAAGTGGTGTTATGGTCTGTGTGGTGAAAAGTACTCCTGGTGGCTGGGAGGTCAGCATGCTGTGGGATGAGGCTCTGGAGATGTTGATGCTCACAGGTACAGACCCATCTCTGCCTGAAGCCTTGGGAATTCCTGCACAAACCTGCTGGAGCTTGTTGCTCAGTGAGCTTTGGAGGCTGGGGAAGGACCAGGAAGTGCTGGGAGGGTTGAAGCTTTCCCATTTCCTCCAGGGTAACATGCAGCTGTTTTTTTTAAAACCCAGGCTGGTTTCAATGTCTGCCCCATCAGGGGATCCCTAGGAGGGACTGTCAGTCCCCAACAGGCTCTCCAGTCTGAAGCAGTGACTGTTGTGGTGTGGGGAAGGAGCAAAGAGAGAAACACCAGCACAGCAGCAGCATGGCTCTGCATGGCATTGCATTGCCAGCAGCAAGCAGCTCTTCATTGCTCAGAGCCTTCATCTTCCTCCCAGCTTTTTGCTCGGAGCAGGAAAAGCTGAACAGGGAGCTCCTTGGGCTGCCCAGGAGCAAAGGCAGGAGGCTCAGGAGGGTGAAAGGGAAGCTCTGTTAATGCTCCACACTGAACTGAGCTGGGTGTAGAATAAAGCCCAGCAGTGTGAGGTGCTGTGCAGTGAGCTTTGGGGACTGGCTATGAGGGCACAGCAAAGGACTACGGAGATGCTGAGGGCACTGACACAGCTCTGATGGGGCCAGGCTGAGGGAATTTGTGCTCTGTAGGCTGGAGGGGGATCTGATCAGTGCTGAGCAATGCTTCAAGGGTGGGTGTCAACAGGCTGGCAGCAGGCTGTGTTCAGTTGTGCCCAGGACCAGGGCAAGGAGCAGTGGGCACAAACTTGCCCATGAGAAGTTCCACCTGAGCATGAGGAGGAAGTTCTGTAATTGAAGGGTGGTGGAGGCCTGGGGCAGGCTGCCCAGAGAGGTACTGGAGCCTCCATCTCTGGAGACATTCAAAACCTGTCTGGAGCTGTTCCTGTGTGCCCTTCTCTGGGTGCCCTTGCCCTGGCAGGGGGATTGGCACTGGATGCACTCTAGAGGTCCCTTCCAAGCCCACCACTCTGTGGTTCTGTGCTGTCCACCTGTGTGTGCTGCAGTAACCTTTCTCTGGGTAAATCTGTTGTGGCACTTTGCCAGGGGAGAACCGGTGGGCAGAGTCCTCGCGCTGGAGCAGACTCTGCCTTCGGGTGGTGTTGGAGCAGTCCCAGGCCTGCCTCGGGCTGGAGAGGTGAGAGCTGCACAGGGATGGAGCAGCCCCAGCTGCTGGGGAGCTTGGCTGAGCTACTCTGAGGTGAGGTTGGCTCTCCTGGGGCTCTCCTGCTCAGGGCTGGCCACAGGGGCACAAGAGGAGCTCAGCACAACAGCTCAACCTTGCTTCAGCTCTGCTGACCTCAGGTGATTATTTTTTTTGTTCTCCTCACCCATTTACGGTGCTGACATCTCTCTGACTTCTTGGACTCCTGCATGCTGAGATGTTTCCTTGCAAGAGCTGGCATGCCTGTTGGGAAGCTGGGCTGCCTGCAGAGCAGGAACAGCCTACAGCATCTTCTGCATGGGCAGCTGGGTTTGTCAGCATGGCTGGCTGGAGAGGTGGGCACCTTTGAGAACGAGGCTGCTGCAGCCAGGGTGAGGAGGACAATGCTTGCAGATGTCCTCACTGCAGTTTGGGTGGCACCAGTGCTTCCCTGTGGCCCTTCTCCAGTGCCTCTCTGAGTGTGGATAAAGGCTTAGACCTGGAAATGAGACTCCAACTATCCCTGTGCCCGGCACGGAGCATGCACTGCAGTGAGATTGGCTTGGGGTGTGATAGAACAGAGGATGGTTCCTGGTGCTCCTTATGGTCCTGGCAGGGGATGTGCAGAGCCTGAAATCTGTCTTCTCCTGGGAGAGGAGTGTAACACTCTGTGCTTTGCTCCCATTCTTGTTTGGAGCCAGAAATCAAAGTCCAGAGCAGAACTCCTCCAGCCAGAATCATTTAAAGGCACTTGCTGTTGTTTTAGGGCCAATATTTAACTTGTGCCTGCCATGAGGAATGTCTGTGTTGGACTCCAGTGTTGGCCTTAAGGAGTTTGAGAGAAGAACGTCCACTGCTGGTGGGGGGATGCCATGAAGATGATCAGAGGGCTCAAGAACCTTCCCTATGGGGCCAGGCTGAGAGTTGGGGCAGTGCAGCCTGGAGAAAAGAAGGCTCCAGGGAGACCTCGGAGCAGCCTTCTGGAAATTGTTGCAGTAAGAGTGGGGAGAGACTGGCACAGGTTGCCCAGGGAGGTTGTGGAGCACAGAAGCACAGAATGTGATCTTTTGTGTTTCTGTGCTCCACAACCTCCCTGGAGGTGTTCAAGGCCAGGCTGGATGAGCCCTTAAGCAGCCTGTGCTGGCGGGAGGTGTCCCTGCCCATGGCAGGGGGTTGAAAATGGATGATCTTTAAGGTCCCTTCCTCCCCAACCCATGAGCTGTGCCCCTGTGCTGACAGCTCAGTGTGAGCCTGGCTGTGTCCCCTCCTGTGGTGGTGCTGGCAGGGCTGGAGGCTGCTCCGGCTGAGCCACAGCGCAGGAGCAGGAGCTGCTGGGAGGAAATGTTTGCGTGCTGGGGCGCTGAGCAGGGTGTGTCCGCTCACACAGCCCCAGTCCTGCTCCTGCTGCCAGCAGGGATTTAAAGGCACAGGTTTGGAGCTGCTTTCCAGCTGGGGCTGGTGTGGGCAGCCAGGCTGGAGCGTGCGTAAACTTCCCATCAAAGCAGCTTATGGGAAGAGAAATGCTCCTGCTTCTGCTTTCTCTGTGGGCTTTGGTGGCCAGAGTGCATTAGCTGTGAAATCCTCTGCAGAGGATCCTGCTAATGGCAGGATTTCCCCTCCCCTGGACCTGCTGGATGAGGTGTTTGTGGTTTCTCCTGTCCTCCCTCTCCTTGCTGTGTGATCCTGCTCGCAGCGTGGCACAGACCTCATCACACAACCTCTGGTAAGCCCAGAAAGGGTTCTGCTGCTGCTGCCCAGCTTTCTGGGCAGAGAGCAAAGTGTGGAGCTGGGTGTTGGAGGTGTATGTTGCAATCTAGGTCGGGTTATGCTGGCATCTCCCTAGGCTGCATGGGCTGGTGGTGGTGTGTGAGGATGCTGTGATGGAGCAGAGCCTGGTGCACAGTTGCCAGCTCCTTCAGTGAGCTTAGGCCAGCCAGGCAGCCTCTCTCTGCAGACAGGCCATGTTGGTTGTTTTGGGGGTGGGTGTGAATGCTGAGCTTCCTGGTAACCTTCTACCCTGACTTCTTGAGCTCTTGGTTGGATGCTTTTGGCCATGCTCATGCACAAAGATGTTTTCTCCTGAAGCACAATCAAAGGCTCACAGCTTCACCAGCCCACAGGAAGGGCTCTGCCTGGGCTCCTGTGTGCAGAGTTCAGGCCAGCTCTGAAAGGCTGAGAACTTCCTTCTTGCAGTGTGGCAAAGGGCTTGCAGCAACCCTCAAACCTAGCCTGAAGCCAAGTCCAACCTGAGCATGCTCTGGCTTTGAGGGACAGATGCTGGGAAGCCAAAGGCTTGTGTTAGAGCCCCATCCAGCACAGGGTGCTGTGGTGCTGGAGCTGGGAGGAGGGGATCTGGGGCTGCATAGGAAGATCTCAAAGTGAGGAATCTCATGGAGTTCAACAAGGACAACTGTAAAGTCCTCCAGTTGGGGAGGAACAACCAACCCCCTGCACCAGTACAGGTGAGAGGTGACCTGTTGGGAAGCAGCTCTGCAGAGAAGAGCCTGGGAGTGCTGGTGGGCAACAAGTTGCCCATGAGCCAACAAGGTGCCCATGTGGGCAGGAAGGCCAATGGGCTCCTGGGGGGTATTCAAAAAAGTGTGGCCAGCAGGTTGAGGAAGGTTTGCCTGCTCCTCTACTCTGCTGTGCTCAGGCTACATGTGGGGTCTAAGAGCCAGTTTTGGGCTCCCCAGTTTGAGAGATAAGGAGCTACTGGAGAGAGTCCATTGAAGCCTACAAAGCTGCTGAGAGGCCTGGAGCATCTCTGAGAGGAGCAAAGGCTGAGAGCCCTGGAGAAGAGCAGCCCCAGAGGGAATCTAAGCAATGCTCAGCAAGAGCTAAAGGGCCTGTGAGGGGCAAGAGGCTGGGGCCAGACTCTGCTCAGTGGTGCCCAGGGACAGGACAAGGGGCACTGGGCACAAACTGGAACCTAGGAGACTCCATCTGAGCAGTAGGAGAAAGTTGTTTGGTGTGAGGGTGCTGGAGGGCTGGAGCAGGCTGCCCAGAGAAGTTGTGGAGTCTCCTTCTGTGGAAAGCTTCCAACTCCTCCTGGGCATTGTGCCCCTGGTGGAGCAGGGGGGATTGGACTGGCTGAGCTCCACAGGTCCCTTCCAACCCCACTCTGCTGTGGGGGTTGTGAAGTTCTGTGACTTTCCCCCCATTTAGATGTTATGCAGCACCTGGTACCATTTGTAGTGGTGATAACTGAGCTGTGTCCATTCAACCCAAGGCCTCTGGCAGTGTCCCCTCTGCAGCCCAGAGCTCCCCTGTGGTTGTGTCCCCAGTTTGAAAGGCCCTAGAGGAGGCTTGGTGCAGAACAGCCTCTCTGAGCCCCTACCCCTGGGGCTGGCCATGGCTGTGCAGCTCTGGAAGTCCTGGTCCATTTCCCTAAGGAGCACGAGTTTAGGCCCACAGATTATCTGTGTAATGAATGAAGGAGCCTTGGGAGCTGTGTCCTGTGGTGCTGGGAACTAGAAAGAGGGATAATTAAGTCAGAAAAGAGGAAATGTTTGGGGTTTGGATGTGTGCTGGGGAAGGCTGAACGTGTGCTGGCTGCACTTTCTGGGACGAGTCAGGGAAATGAGGGCCCAGAAATGAGGGGGCAGGGAGGGTTTGTTCATGCAAATAATGTTCCAGGTATTAATAGCAGCAGTATGAAATGGGTCCTCTTGGGGGTGTATCCTCTGTCTTCCCTTTGAGGGTCATTCCTCTGAAGTCCTTTGTGTAGGACCCAGAGAAACAGCTCTGGAGCAGGTAAGGAACCAGCAAGTTGCACTAGACATACCTGCTTGAGAGAGGGAAGCCTTCAAGGAGAGGAGGCCCCATGGCTCTCTACAACTACCTGAGAGGAGGTTAGAGTGAGGTGGGGTGGGTCTCTTCTCTCAGATTGTGCCAAGGTTAGGCTGGAGATGAGGAAAAATGTCTTTGCTGCCAGAGTGGTCAGGGATTGGCACAGGCTGCCCAAGGAGGTGGTGGAGTGCCCATCCCTGGAGGTGTGCAAGAAACCTGTGCCCATGGCACTAGGGACCATGGTGGGGTTGGGTTGCTGTTTGGACTGGATGACCTCAGAGGCCTTTTCCAACCCAAACAGATCTATGGCTTTATGGAAAGCTTCCTTGCCCACTCTGCAGCTGCCTTTTCAGCAGCAGCCACTCTTGTGGATGTTCTTCCAGTCCTCACCTTTGGATCCTGTGTGAAATACAGGTTGGGGGAACAAGGAAAGATAAGGAGAACCACCTTTGGAAGGTGTCTTTCTGATACAGAGCTTGGTAGCAAACCAGAGGAGTCCTTAATCCTCCAGCCTGTCCCAGTGCATAGTAAAGTGCTGTGACCCTGATCCTCTGCCTGAGGGATGGAGTGAAAAGGTCCTCAACAGTGGCATGAGCAGGAATGGGATGTAGGTCTCTGATCTCTTCTGAGGCTTATCCCTCCCTGCAATCCAGCAGACTGGGGCACTTGTCTGGGACTTGGGAATTGATCCCAGTTAGTCTCCAGTTAGCTGGGAATCAGCCTTCCCTACCCCTTTTTCTTCTCAGATTACAGATCTGTCACCTCCTATCTGTAAACTAAACAGGTTGCTCTTGAGCCTTCAAGATGTCATGGGTTGAGTTACTTGGTCTTGGAACAGGGGCTGGAAGATCCTCATGGATGGCTCTGAAGATGCTGCTGGTGCTCCTATGTAAGCTGCTGGATGTTATTGTGCCATGGAGCATCCCTCTGCCTCAGTTGCTCTGCAGGGAGGATTCACTGCATGCTTCTGGCCTCTCTGCACTCTGGGCTGTGGCTCCTGCTCGTGGTCCTGACTTGCTGTCCCCACTGAGTGACTGTCCCCATTGGGGTGGAGAGCTGAGAGCTCTCCATAAGCCAGGGCAGCCAGCTCCTGTGTGACTTTGCATTAGGAAGGTGACTCTGGCATGGAGTTTGATGGCTCTTCAGTGAGAGGTTTCCCTGTGAACCCTTCCTCCAGAAGCTTTCCTTTCCCTCCCTTCCCAGTTCTCCAGGTTTGGCAGTCACTGGAGAGGAAACGTGTGGGGCTTGGAGCAGCCTGTGGAGGAAAGCAGAGCAGGAGATGGTATTTGCTTGAATGTGGGACAGCTTGGTTTGGCAGAGCTGCAGCTCTGCAGCCCAGAAATGGAAACAGCCCTTGTCACCAGTGGGAATGCCACCCTGCCCCCCTCCCACCCTGCCAGGGTGAAGGGCCCGCTCCAGAGTGGTGCCAGGGCTGAGGCTGAGCAGAGCTGGCACTGCTCCTACTTCCATGCCATCCTAGGGGAGTTGGGGAAGTTGCAATTAGCTGTGGTTTGGTAATTAAGAGAAAACTGTATCCAGGCACTCCTCCTTCCTTGCCTTGCCTTGCAACCGGCAACCCCAGATCTGGCACTGCAGCTGCTGCCTAACCTGGTTCTGTCAAGAGGACGTGGGTTAAGGGGGGGAAAAAAAAAGCCAACCTTACTATAAAAAGTGCTTCTGCACCCAGATCCTGCTGACAGGGAAGGGTTGGGAGCGATACAGCTGACAAGAGGCCAAGCAGGTCCCTGCAGAGTGACAGTCCCCAGATGGGCAGAGGCGTGGGGGATCCCTGCTGGCACCTGCAGCTCCCAGCCCTGGGCAGCCAGGCTTGGTGTGTGCCCAGGAGCTGCCAGTTGGAGGCTTTGGGGGGCTGCATCCCTCCCTTTTCATCCTGCCTGGCATGTGAGTGGCTCCTTAGCAATCCCTTCTGGAAACCCCTCCAGCTGAAGGCCCCAGAGTGCTCAGCTTGTTCTTGCAGGCTGAGGAAGGATCCCAAAGCCTGGAGATGGAGATGCGACAGGCTGCAGCTTTTGCTCCTCCAGTGCTGGGTGTTTTCCATCTGCTGCTTCCTCCTCAGCCCTGGTCCCTGGGCAAGCTTGGGAAGAAGCTGCTGGTTGAGGTCCAGGGCAAGTCAGCAACTGCCTGTGAGAAGTGTTGGTGAGAGTGGCAGGGGGAAAACTGGTTTGGCCAAGCCACCCAGCTGGGGTTTGTTCTCTCCTGGCTGCTTGCCTTGTAGCACCGAGTCCTCTGTCTTCTGTCTGTGGGGGCCAGAATCTTCTGACATCTCCAGCTGCAGGGAGTGCTGAGCTGTCACATCCCCTGAGTGCTCCCAGCACCTCCTTGCCTCACTGAGATTTCAGGGGGTACAGCATAGCTTGCTCACTTCCCCAGCAGTTGGAGCTGGGAGCTCCTCCTTTTCCCCCACCACTACCCAGTGAGAACTCTGGAGTGGCAGAGCAGGGGAGGGACCCCAGAATCCCAGCAGGGGCTGGCAGCAGGCCAGCAGCTCACCCACAGCCTGGCAGTGTGGAAGACAGTTCTGTGCTCCACCAGGGTTTGTCTCCACCAACTGTCCACAGAGCAGAGCAGAACCTGTGGGGACAGAAGCTGCCCCTTCACCTGAACCTGGCTGAGAGCTGCTTTTCACCTCCCCATCCGTGGGAATTGATCAGTCACAGAATCCCACCGTGGGGGGAAGGG
>VWYK01130691.1:13283-23394 GCA_013399775.1 Semnornis frantzii | reverse complement strand
AGTCACTGTAAAGCAGTTTGTGTTATCTTCACACAACACTGAGCACTGACTCCACGCAGAGGTGGCCTCTAGAGATGGGCAGTTCTCCTAGCTCACATTTAATAAGAGCAAACTATGTTCTTTAGATTACAGTCTCAACTATTTGCAAGATCTTGAGCTCATTTTCCATCGTCCCACACTTATCAATTATGTCAGTAGAGTTTTTGCTGGGAGAGGTGTTCTGAGCAGATGAGCTAACCTGGATGGAGCTAGGCCTGGAAACTACCATTTTAATTCTCTCTTTGCTCATTATTTTTCCTCCTCTCTTTCTGTGTTACTGCTACAGTAGTTTTCCTGTTCAGAAGCAACAGCTCAGGACACACTTCAAATTTCAAAAGGAGTTTAAAATAAAAAAAAAAAAAACCCACAACTTTTTTTGAGAACTGAAACCTCTCCTGAGCTGCTTCATAAAGGTTAGAAGCAAATTTTTGATCCTGCTGAATGGATAATTTTAGGTGTATTGATTTTGGTGAGGACAGAATCTCCTGCTCTGTGCAGATCCCTGCCACAAAACAGGCTGAGGATCTATACCCACAGCCTTCGACATACACCCACTTTGCAGTCAGCTTTGTAGCTTACACAAAGGTTGAAAACTCTCTGGTCATGTATGGCAAAAATAAAAGCAAAAAGTTACTTTCTGAGAAGAACATACTACCTGCGATCTCTTGACAAAGGAGATCAGTGATTTTAACCTTTGTATCTGTGCTGTATTTATGTTTATATTTAATCCATATTTTGATACAAAACTAAGGAGAGGAAAAAAATTGTATTTTCCTCCTGAGGTGATGTAAATGTTTTTGGTAGAATCAGGAATACCCTCATCTCCTAGATTCATCCAGTGTAGGAAGTTCTGTTGGATCCTATTTGCTGTGAAGAGTTTAGACTACGTTTGCCAAATGATTGCAGAGCCAAAAAAAAAGAAGATACTGTTCAAAAGAGCCTGGGCAACCAAAGTGTTTTTGAAAAAGACACTGAGGTAGCTTTGAAAATTTCACAGGAAGTTTTGTCTTTACATAAAATGAAAAGTTTGAAGCACAGAGAAGGAAAACAAATTTCTTCCTTTTTTTTTTTTTTTAATGTAATATTTTGGTTTGGGTTAGGTCATTTTTCAGTTGTTTCAAAATATTTTCTGAGTGTTAATTGAATTCCTTTGGCCAGGTCATGGCAGAGTAAAACACTGAGGCTGGAACCTCAGTGTTGCTATTAAGAAAATGGAGATAGGATTTGGGAAACAACCAGTGCCATATCCAGTGTGCCAATTCATCATCTGCCAATGCCTGGTCCTCTCTGGTTTGTTGGATTGATCCTTTTTCTGATACAAGGCGTTTGTTATTTTAAACCAAAGGCTGTTTCTGGAATAAATGGCATGGTGCTATATTTCCTCATCCATATTATTTAGCTGACTGTTCTAGAGAGAATAAAACAGTGAAACAGGGTGGTTTAAAATGCACTAAAAGTCTCACAATTAGCTATTGACTCTGTCTTTCTCTTTCTGCAAGCCCTGAGAGCAATGCCTCTGCAGTATGTATAGTGTTTTACCAGCAGGTTTTGGGATAGAGAAGATAAATGCAAGAAGCAGTTTGTCATAATCACAACAAGGAAGCTGAACCATGAACATGAAATACAGACTGAAGCAGAGACGTAGATACATGTTCTCCTCCTTTTATAAGGGTTTGTGACTTGATAACAGCTTTTTACCTTAGCAATTCCCTTCATATTTTAAAAGCTCTTTATAATATTCAAACTCTTTGTCTTCTAAAGATGATATTAACCAGATGACTCCAAGTAACTAAATGAAGATCCCCAGAGACAGAATTTATTGGCTGGCACATGCTACAACATTTTTTGGGTATTATTTCTGTCCAGACAGAACAGGCTCTTTTGAGAAAAGACATTGTCTTAGGCACTGAAGTTATTTATCTGCTGGTGGTTAGGAACTGGGGGGGAATCCCCTTCCTACCATACAGTGCTGAAGGGAATGAATGCAAAGAATAATGACAAAAACCAGTCTGTTATATAAGTGATGATGCAAATAATGGCAGTGTGGCTGGAATAGTCTGTTTAGTGAAAGCTGTGATCTAAGGCATTTGGTGGAATCAATCACTATTTTAATCTTCGTGGTTTGGGGGAAGGGAAAAAGGCAGTTGCATCTTTTCCTCCCCCCCACTCCTTTAATTCCTTCTGCCTTGTGGTTCTGATTAGCTGGGGGGGGGAGGAAGGATGACAAAACAAAAAAAAGTGATCAGAAATTATCTAAGAAAAGTTAATTTCTGAAGGATGAGGGAAGGAAAGTGTGTATCTGGTGTGGTGGGGGGAAAAAAAGATCAGGAAATAAGAGAGAAGTGACAAATCTGGCTTAACCTAAATACATCCTTGACCTATTGTCCAGTTCAGTGAATTGCCTAAAGATGTTCTGCTTATATGCTTAATACTTTTCTACAATGCATGATAGTGACCCATCCTGTTAAGGCAACCATATTGTAGTCTGATGGCTTTTAATCCTGCTGGAGGAAACTAGATGTAGAAGTGTAGTGCAGAACACTGGAGATTGGCAAATAAAGCGATTTTATCTCTGTACTTACATGTGTGCCTGGATTTACTCCTACCAAGCAGGTCTGTCATCCCTGGGGCATTTTGATGCAAAGGGCAAATGTGTGTATGAGCAGTGACACAGCTGAAACCAAGCTGAGTGTATGGCTGTTTCTGAATTCCTGCTGACACAAGGGAAAACCTCCACCCAAATCTCGTTGTGAAGATATTCTTCTGTGCTGCATGGTCCTAATGCTGAAAGAAGGCAGATCCCCGTGGCACCCCAGCAGGGTGATCCCAGCTGTGCAGGGAGGATGAGATCTGCCTGCAGATGGAGGGTCTGTATTGACCCAAGGTTTGGGGAGCACTGTAGAAATCTTGGAGCAGTGTTATGACAGTCAAGGATGCTGTTAGTTGTCCTGGAGTGTTACTCAATTTAAAAAAAAAAAAAAAGAAATCAATGTTTGAGGTTTTATTTTATCCATTTCTTTGCTAACAAAAGTCAGTTTACAGTGAACATATGGAATTCTCAAACGGTATTTTAAATTATCACTCTCTGAAAATAGATTTAAGAGAAAGTTCATCTAGGTATACAGCAAGGATGGATTCCTCTTAAGCTGAAGGCATGCAATTAAGTAGCAAAGCAAATTAAAATAGAGACACACCTGTGTTCCACTACACATAAAGCAGCAAAATCTGATTCTGGTGTCTATCCTGTGTCCCTGCAATCCAGCTGAGGAGCTCAGTGCAGCAGTAGCACAGCTCATTACGCTGGCGGTTCCCACTGCGCCGCAAACAGCCACTGGGCAACCTCGCCTGGCACCGCAGGCGCAGATTCAGGTAATGAGATACATTTTCATCAGTGGAAGGTTAGTGCTGGCGTTGGAGCACTTTCCTGGATCAGCCAGGCTCGATGTGGCTCCTCCAGAGCCTCTCAAGAACCCTGGCAGAGCCAACCAGCCTTTGCAATGCTCCAAGCTATGGCTGGTTGCAAACTTTTACTGGAAACAATTCCCTACCAGGAATCGCCATTTGAATTCAATTAGTGCTTGCAAAAAGCAGATGCTTTAGAAGAGATTACCCTTTTTTTTTCCAAAGGAGAGAACTGTTTTGTATCAAAAAGCTTTTGTATTTTATCTTAAACTCATTTGGAAGAATACTTTGGTGCAATGCAGAAGGGGAAAGAATTAAACTGAAATAAGACATTGGGTGTTTTGAAGTAATTATTTGCAAATAAAACATTCAGACTCCTCTAAAGTTATGTTTGTCAGCAGAATTTTGTCTTGGTAAAAATGATACAAATTTGGAAGTTCATTCAGATTTTTTTTTTAATTACTCTATTTCCAATTCTTTCTTTTTTTTTTAAACAGAAAGTGAATCAAGCAAACTTTCTTTTCATCCTGTTATTTGATTTGCTGAACCATACAGAACTGTCTGTTGAAAAGTCTGTACAAAGATTTCATACACTGTGGGAGTTTTATTTCAGAATGTAACTTTAATGTCAAGGGGTAAGTTGTTTTCATCTTCAGGGAGGATCAAACATCACAGCTTTCTTCTGAGGAGAAAACCTGAACTGTTAGGATGAAAGATTTCACTGAAGGCTCATATTAGTGTTCAACTTTGGTGAAATTTTCATGAAGACCTTTAGCACTTTGGGATTAGGGTGTGAAAATATTATTTTCTTTGTGCCTACAACCTAACTCCACTTTCTTAGCATGATGGTGGTGGTCAGCCTATTAAATTTGATTGTTTAAGCTTCTGATGGATTCAAATTCTGTTACTCTTGCCACCTGCTGAAAACTTGCTAAGAGTGTAGTTAGTCCCTTCAGAGGACATTTGTCCTTTCAGCCCTTGCATGCTGGGCATCATACTCCCTCCTTTCCTTTCCTCTTTGCAGGTTTGCAGCCCATTAGAAGTATTGAAATCAATATCAGTATTTAAATCCTGATAAATGTATTGGCTTAGCTCAACAGTTTTAGGCACCTTCCTAACTCAGTTAACTGATCACTGTGCAGTTTGGTCCTGCTGGGCAATTTTTTAAAGATTATTTTGTTCAAAATAAGTGAGGGCAAGCATCAGCCTGTATGAGCACTGAAGACAGCCAGTAAACTGGCCTGGGAAAACATTCCACACCAGGCATAGCAACTGCAAAAAGCTATGCAGAGCAGCTGTAGCCATCAGTGTACAGGGGGAACTACTCATTGCAGTGCAGTCTATACAGAAGGTAACCTGATGTGCATGTAACCTAGTTAAGGACTTTTCATTTCTCTTCTCTTTGGGAGAAATAAGCTCTGATTCATTTCTAGAAAGCCAAACTGTGATCCAAATAATGCAAAGACCTCAAGAATGAATGCCTAACCCACAGGAATATTGAAGCATATTACTGCTGTGTGAGAGAAGTGAGTTCTGCAGTGATGGTGTGGTTTAATTTTCGTGGGCTGTTTGGATGGATTCCTACAAAACCAATAAGGGCTTCTAAAGAAGATAACTCCAAGACCATCTATCTTAGTTGGCTCGAATTCAATACAGGTTGAGTAAGAGTCTAGGTTTGGTCTGCTGTGAAGAGTGATTCACTGGGCATGATTCAGCTGTCATGTACTTTTTGCACAGGAATTGCTTAACTGAGTGTGGAAGGTACTTTTCGTCAGGTCTCTGAGAGACAGCTGAGGGTATATAACTTTGGTAAAATAACATTGTTAGAAACAGAGAATATGTTGAGCTTAAAATTCTGATTTACAGGCTGCAAGCCCAGTCCCTGATTTATATAAGGTGTATTGGATATTATGCACATACATCTGATGGAAATGGCTGTGAAGTTGTTTGTGCTTGTCTGTGTCAGTTCTGTATGACATAGAGTTGGTTTAACTGGGCTTTCCTCTAAGGATGGCATCCAAAGGTACCAATGGTAAGCATTTCCAAACTCTTATGATTTGTCAGAAAGTCACCCTGAGATGATAAATTTTATTGAGCACATAATCTAGGGGTTTCAAGATGAAAGACTGATCAGCAAAACTGGACAGAATGTAGCAAGTCTATTTTATAGAGGAAAAAAATGATGGCTTACAATATAATTTTCCTTTAGATGCAGAAAAAAACACTCTGATGTGCAACAGCACCTGCAAAACTTGCAAATGTGATGTTCAGAAAGCCTTTTGAAAAACACTTCTGCCTCTTGGAACATCATGATATTGTCCAAAGTTAGGGCCACTTGACTGATATATTGAAGAATCAGGTCCAAGTTTCTGCTTTGCCCTCAGTTTGTGACTGCCAGACCTCAAATACATCCTTAAAGCCCCTGCCTGTCACTGTAGGTAGCAAGGGGAGGGCCTTCAGACAAGTAATGGCCATCTAGGTCAGAGGAACATTTCCCCCAGTGTCATATGAAATAACCTTGCAGCCTTTCCTGGTGCTTCATTTGGCTATCAGAGCATGTACTTTGCTGGAGGTGAGGGAGCTGGCAACCTTCCCCTGCTATGGATGATTGTTAATAGAAATGTCCTCATCTCATGCATTGTTAGTGACATTGGGAATGTATTGTTTAAGCAGGGAATAAATCAGTAACCATTTATGCACTGTAGAGTTGTGCGACTCGAAGGCAAGGCAGGGATGCCCTATAAAGTCTTTTCCTCTATAGTAATTCTCAGTTTAAATTGTTCAAAAGGCATTAGATTTTTTTTAAATTTTTTTTTTTCCCCCTCTTTTCTTCTGGAAAGCTCAGCTAAGGAATTTGGTGCCCCTTAGGGTCCCCGCAAAGTAATAAGTCAGCATCATTTTCTAGCTGCAGTTGATAACGTTTATTGCTAATTCTTTAAACCCTTCTTTAAAAGAAAACAAGTCTGCAACCTGCATTGCACCCATAGGAATAATCTTTCTTTTCCTCAGTTTGGTAATTCAATTGTGACTTGTAAACTTGTGCAGTTGTAGCAAAAAAAAGTATACAGTCAACTCTAATCTATCTTGAGGAAAGTAAAAAGTGCTTACCACTACCGGTGTAGTAAATCCTGGTTGCTTTATTAAATAAATGTAGAATTTCTCTCAGAAGCTTTAAGGGAGAAGAGTTTTAGAATATCTGAACAATTTAGCACATTTTGAAGCTGAATAAAGATTGATTCAATTTTGGAGTGAGATTTATACTGATGGCATACCAAATCCAACTTAAATTAACTTGAAAAGTGTAAGCATTATTTATGCCTCCTGAATTGTGAAAGGCAGACTAGCCTGCTGGAGAAATTCTTGAGTATCCTAGTCTTTCTAGTACTGGAAAAATAAAGACTCCAAAAAAGAGCCAGTAGCTATTTGTAATTGTAAGTCACATCTTGAATAGTCTTTACGTAATCATTACACCCATAAGCAAGACGAGAGCCAGCAGACAGCTAAGCACATGTGTAACACTAAAAAGCTGAAGTGATTTCATGGGCTTCACACACCTAAAGTCACACCTCTGCTTATTTATTTATTGCACCAGCAGAAGAGACTTTGCAGGAACAGGTAATGCTTGAGAAATGTAATTTGACATGCAATTATCCAAGCAAATTTCTCTGGCTGTGCTAAACTAAGATGCAATCTCCTCCTCTCTGTCATGAGTCTCTGGCTGAAATGTAACAGTGTGGGTGGATTTGGGCACCAGACTCTGCCTTCAGAGAAGGACAAGGTCAAGGTGACTGACATTAGTATTCATAAAAAAACCCAACCCAACCAATCAAACCAAACGAATGTGCTTTCTTCTAGCAAAGAAAGGGATATAGCAAAACAATACATAAAAAACCCCACACTGCTTTCAACCCAGGTGGGGTTATGGGAGCAGATGCTGCTTTAGGAGCTATTCCACAACCACTCACCTCCTAGTCCCACCTGGGCTCTTGGTTAGGAAGAGGAGCAATGACCAGGATGGGACCGGTGGCAGTTTTCTCCCTTTTGGTGGACTAAAGACAACGCCAGCTCTCCAAGGCTCTTCTCACAGAGTAGTTCTCCTGAGCACCAAAGGAGCTGATCTGAGAACACTGTCCTCCAGCCAGCTTAGAGGGCCCTCTCTCGTTTGCCCATGCAGTGGGAAGGTGGGGCCCAATGAATTTATCTGTCCTTTATCATGAGGCCGTTTATTCCATCTTTCAGTGAGATATTTTTTTCCAGAGCACTTGGTCTCTTAGAATTACCATACCCAGGGTTGTTTTCCTGGGGTGCTCCTGAATCACTTTGGGTGCCCTTGAAAAGAGCTGTTTGTAGATGATGTAAGAGCTGAGGTTGATCCTGGAGCATGTTCCTGCAGCAACAGGACCCTCCTGTTGTCCCAGGTAGGTGCTAACAGCACCCTACCACCCTGCTTCTCTCGGTGCAGTCTGTAGCAAGAAGGTTTGCTCTGGCAAATCATTGTAAATTAGAACACTGCAGATTTATAGAAGCCAAACTATATTGTTCAAAGAGATGAAAGAAAAGATTGAGAAAGATCTCCTACAAGCAGAAGTTACTCTTATTTCTTCCTTCACACTGTTGCAGAAAGGTGGAGAAGTTATACAAAAAAGTCTTCCTATTCTCTGAGCGAGTCATGGTAATAATTTGACTTTTATATCTCTTTTTCCATCTGTGGCACCTCTCTTAGCTCAAAATAGTCTAACATTGCAGAGCTAATTGCAGCTTCAGAGAAACTGAGTCATGGACTATTTGCTTGGTTTATCCCCATTCATCCAGGGAATAATTATCAGAACGGGACACAGAACTCAGGTTTCCGAAATCCACCCCTCAGCTCTACCCACCTGCTGTGTCTTTAGTAATTAGACCTGCTTTAAGCAACGATCTTCACAGTAACCTCCTGTAGCTTGGTGTAAAGAAAGGAAAACTGAAATCAAGACCTACAGGAGCAAAAATGCAGTTGAGAGCTGAGCAGGGGCGTGGCTTGGAGAAAATGTATTTGCATCGCATAAAGGCGTGCCAGAAACATTCAGGAGTGCAAAGTTTGCCTGATCGGTTGAATTTGACTTACCTGCAAATTCACCTCACCAAGATGGGTTTTTAATATCTTTTGTTGATGGAGTGTAACTCAGGTGATGAAGCAGAGTATTCCTATGCACATCCTGGGACTGACCTGGCTCTTTGGGAGTGCAAGCGTACAGCTCAACCCTTCCTGTACAGTCCAGTCCTGTACCTTGTATAAAGACAGGCTAGATTTGTTATGTCTGAGTTACTATATAGATTTTAAAAATCTATATTTGTTTTATCATCTCTAAACATTTTTATCCTCCCGAATAACCAATGTTATTGGCAGTGTAGAGCTACCAAAATGGAGCGGGTTACAAAATATACTGTCCTTTAATGTATTAAAGATGCTTTCTCAAAATTCCTACTGGCATTGGGAATGCACAAATTCCCTTTGGCATTCTGTCTGATGTTGTCTACACAGATTGAGGAGAGTGGTTGGCATTTATCTTTGAAATGCTTAGGAACTGATTATTTATGTATTTATGCATCATGGTTTCTAGATGCGTATTCTTCACCAGCAGCTTAAGACTTGTGAATGTTATCCTGGGTGAAGTTTTAATACTGCAAAATATGACTGTGCTGCTGGGAACTGTTTTGTAAGCAAGATTAATTCGTGTGGCAATGAGCTGGCAGGTCACTGGCCTTGAACTTTTGGCACCGTGGTTAAAAAGCACTTAAAGCAGTATTTTAGAGACAGTTCTGGCTTTCAGTATTGGTCAGTTGTCTGCATTTAATTCAGCTGCATCATGAGTTCTTGATGGAAGGAGGCTGGATGTCCTTGTTAGTTATATAAGGAAAAAAAACAGAAATGAAGACTTGAAATGAAACAGGATTAAATCATCTTAATTTATCGCCAGACTGTGAAGAAAGATCTCCACATCTGCATGGGTTGTAGTAAAACAGTGCTCACCCTTGTGAACATTGAGTAAAGTGTTCAAAGGCAATGCAGAATATAGTGCACCCAAAATATGTTTTTCTTCCTCCCCTTTTGAAGTTGGAGAATTTTGGGATTGGTCACAGAGAAGACAGCACAGGGACATTTCTTTGCTCCCAGCTTTCTTATCAGCTACTATTTTACAAAAAACTATGGCAGCATTCAATGGTGCCATTTAGCAGTTTTCCTTAGCTCTGTGCTCATTACTACTGCTCTTTAGGCTACAGAAATGCCTGTGAGCAACATAAATACATTAATGCACCAAGTGAGGGTCAGAGCTCAAAGTGCTTAAAACCTGATTCTGCTTCAGTCCAGATCAGCTCACTGACTGGGGACTGATAACTACAAAAGGCATCTGCATGAGGGGGAGCTGGAGAAAGGAGAGGTCAAGCTGGGACCAGAGGGATACACTTAGACTCAGCTTGGTTATTTTGTTTGCAAGCCTTAGAGGAATTTTTGGCTATAAAAGGAGCACTAATTGCCAAGTCTGGGACTGGAAATAAAGCAAACTAAAGAAGTGAATGAATAAGGTGACATGAGCCTAATATATGTATATACATATGTATATATGTGTGTGCATATATATACACACACATATACATATATATATATAAATAATACACACATATACATATA
>VWYK01130688.1:21459-52902 GCA_013399775.1 Semnornis frantzii | reverse complement strand
TTGGAAGTGCTCCAGCACCTCAAGGGATACTGAAGCTCAGTAGTATTTTCTGCTGGAATTTAATAATCATATTCTGATAAAAGAAAATTCTGCTGAATGCACATTATGCATTCTTGTAAAAAAAAAAAAGTACAGCTCTAGTATTCATAGAAATCTCGTTTCATTCCCAGTTTAGTTCCATGTGGTATGCTGCTGGTAACAGAAACATTGAGGCAGAAAAGACAATTTCACTGTCATGAAGAAAAACTTGTCAGGAAGGAATGACAGACTTTGTCACCAACTGCAAAAACAGGTAAGACTTGTGTGCTAAGAGCATTCACCCTAACTGTGATCAAAGTCCAACCCAGCTTCAAGTGGTGGGCAAAAGCAGATGTGTAGATAGGTGTGGATGAACATAGCAACTACTACCAGCTATCAAAATAACACAGACACTACCTAGCATCAAAGCAAAGGTCTCAGAGGTACAGCCCTAAGCAGAATGTACCACAAATGCTTCTCAGTGCATTTGCAAGCTCCTGGAATATTTTGGAAATACCTAGGTCCAAAGACTTTTCCTGGTTAACTCCCACAGCTATCAGGATTCCATAATATTAGTATTTTTCTCTTAAAGATACCAACTCCTTGAAATTTCACAGCTACTGTCCAGCTGTTTGAATTCCAAGACAGGCACTCCATCTCAGGTTTCTCCCACAACAGCAAACTATCTCTCTCAAAAAGAGTTTCAACTACATAGGAAACACCTTTTACTTTTAAAATAAATGAAATGTAGCAATCAGAAGGAAATGAATCCCATGTTCATAAAGCTACTCTGCCTGAAGCACCAGTGAAATAAAGTCACTGAATGTCAGCGGCCAGTGAAGCAAGCAACACAAGGGGAAAAGAGCTGTGGAGCAAAAGGCAGCTTTGCACAGTCAGTCTCTGTGGCAGTCATGTTAAGAGACTGAAATCACACTGAATTTCCCATGTTTCAGTAAATGGAAGCATGTGGAATCACAATTCAGGGAAGACACAAGCAGGTGTCCTGTATAACTGCATGGGTTTTTGTCTGGTTTATGGTTCACATAACTGACTTTGCTTTGCAGTGCTGGAAGGGAATAGGAACTCAATCTTAACATCTGTCCTCAGCTGATGCCGTCTTTCTTTTCTCCTACAGGTTGTTTACAACTAATTGCTGAGTCACCAGGCTGCTGATCCATTTCCAAAGACTCTAAATCAAGTCCCAGAGATCAATTTCTTGATCATTATGAAAATTACATGGCTTGCAAGGACACTGGGATGCCTTCGCTTGTTGGAATGCTGTGGCAGACCACCACTGGAACCGGACAGGATGGTCCCAATCCACTCTTGATGTTCAACAGCAGAGCTGTGAGATCAACTGTCTTAGTCTGAGCAACAGCAGAGACACCTAAACCATTACAGTCATTTTGGCAAGAGACAACTGTGCACAACATTAATTGGCTCTTCAATGGGAGCTGTATTGGAATACTTAAAGGCTCACAGGAGATCTAAATAAAAGCAAAACCAAGTTAACCACTACTGGCAAATTTAATTCACTTCAAGAATGACGGTTGCAGTAGCTTTAATTAGCTTCCTGTGGCAACTCTGAGTAAAAGCCACAGGAATTAAAAACAAACAAACACAACAAAAAAAAAAAAAATCCCAACCTTGCAACCTGTTTTACTGTCTGTTTCTTTTAGCTCACCATTCCCATATTTGGCTCCCAAGCAGCTGAAACAACTTCAGAAGTGACCCATACCCATTCTCAATTTCACATTTCAAGCAACCAAAATGCAAAAGTGCAGCACAGGCCATTACACCAATGATACCTCATTGTGAAAATTTAATCAGTGCATGATCAATGTCCCAAAGGAATTGTTTGCTGCTGTCTCTACCACTTTAATGATCACTTTTCTGAGAGATGCACCAGAATTGGCCACCTGTTCTGAAGCACTGTCGTTCTGAATCCAGCACTACCATCTTGCATCGCCCTGGGCAGACAAATTTCTTCTTGCTTCCTCTGAATTGGCTCAAGTTGTCTTCTTTCCTCTGGTTTAAGGAGCTCATACTCATCTAAACACTCAAGAAAAATTAGTTTTCACTTCTCTACAGCTTAATCTTTCCACTATTACAGCTATGATATGCTTCTCAAGGTTTATTTGTACTACAGTTGCTACTGCAGTAGCCTAAAAGAAAAAAGAAGCTTCCAGAGTTTAAATGTAGGTTTAAAAAAAAGATAAAAATTACAGAGTAGTTGCATTCAGTGTATTGAGGAATCTCATGTGTAATGCAGCTGCAACATATAATTATACTCTAGCAACAGACTATTTGGTTTATAGGTATGAAGCAGAATTATGCAAGCATCCTTAGAGTAACATGTAAACTGACAGCAGGGTCATCAAACTCATTAAAGAAGGTATTTATTCAGGTATGAGGAAAACAACAACACGTGGACAAAACAGTCAACTATGTTAGCTACCTTGTCCTGACAGTTTGATGAAACTACTTAGATCCACACTACACTGAGCGAACAGAGCATATATTGGTAAAAGGGCTTCAAACAGCAATTCCTATCAGCATATCGTTATGCCTGTAGCATTTGTAAACATGCAGCCAACAACAAGGCACTAAGTCTTTAAAAAGTGGCAAGCAAATAGGTGAGGAAGGGAAGAGACCACAGAAGCAACTTGAAGCATCTGGGCAAACAGTAGTAAACAACATTTTTAAAAGTCCTTGTAAACCAGACAGAAACAGCGAAGGTTTTTAATTTTCCTTTGGCAGCCTATCTTGACACACTCTGTAATAGCACCTCCAGCCAGGGCATCCTTGCGGCCTGCGATGAAGGTACCTCACAGCAGCAGCCCTGGCCTCCTCGCAGAACCGCAGAATGGCAAGAGGCACCGCCGCGGCCTCACTGCTGCGGGGACGCTAACCAGGCGCACTGCCCAGGTACAAGTTTTACGGCGACTGCACCTTCTCCCTTTCCTATTCCTCGCTTGGATGCCACAGCCCGGGGCGTGACACGGCCCGCACTGCCCCGTGGCCTGTCAGCCGAGCCCGGAGGTGGCTGTCAGGTTCCCGGGCCTGCTGCTGGGCCCACGGCGGCTGGGCTCGGAGCTGCCGAGGCAGGCCGAGGCCCCGGGCGGGGCCCAGCGCAGAGGAGGAGGAGGAGGAAGGCGGGGGGAGCCGCCTCTTCGCGCAAAGCCACCACGTCGACGACGCCAGCACTGCGGAAATGGGAGAGGAGAGCCGGGCCCTGCTCCCCGCCCGCTGCCGGCAAGGCCTGGCCGCCTCGCCCCCGCCGCTTACCTGTGTCCCCGATGATAATATACTTGAAGAGATACGCGTAGGCCATGGCCTCCCAGTCCTCGGCTCTCCGGTTCCGACTCGCTCCTTCGTGACGCGCCCGCTCTCCCCCCGCCCCCGCTGTCAGGGCTGGCGCTGCGGAGAGGTGCAAACGGTTAGCGGCCACCGGGCGGCGGCGGCCCGCTCCCGCCGGGGCCCTACCGCGGACACCGCTCTCTCGCTCCCTTCCTACCTCCGCCCCTGCGGAGCTCGCTCTGCTCGCTGCTCCCCTTCCCGAGGCAGCGGGGGAAGCGCTACGCGGCGGCGGGAAGAGCGGGCGGCGAGAACAATACCAGGCGCCGAGCGGCCCCGGAGCCTCCGGCAGCGTCACGCTCCGGCTCCGCCCCGACCCGGAAGTGCTGAGGTAGCGGCGGCGCACGGCGCCTCCACCCGCCCGCCGCGNGGTTCCAACCCCTTGCCACGGGCAAGGACAGCTGCCGCTGGACCAAGCTGCTTAAGGGCTCATCTGGCCTGATCTTAAACACTTCCTGGGATGAGGCATCCAGAACTTCTCTGGGGTGCTTGGTCCAGTGTAAAGAACTTCTTTCAAATCTCCAATCTAAGTCTACCCTGATCCGGTTTAAAGCCATTACCCCTTGTTCTGTCACCACAGGCCGTTATAAATAGCCTTCCTCCAGCTTTCCTGTAGCTCATTCAGGTACTGGAAGGCAGGTACTGGAAGGCTGCCTCAAGTTCTCCCCAAAGCCTTCTCCAGGCTGTACAGCCACACCTCTCCCAGCCTGTCCCTACAAGGGAGGTGCTCCAGCCTTCTCTGATCATCTTTGTGGCTGTCTCTGGACCGTCTCCAGCAGGTCATACAGGGCTTTGCTTTAGTGAGTGCTGCCGTCTGGAGTGGTTGTTCTAACATCACTTTGGTGGGAGAATTAAGTGCCAAGGTCCTCCAGTGCTGGCAGGCTGGAGTCCCATCGTAGGGGGTGTCCATGGACTGTGGTGGCCTCTGCTCCGCAGTGACCCTCCTCTTGCCAAGAGAGGCTGGGGAAGGGAGGAAGGCAGCAACCAGATCTGTGTTAGGTATTGCTGAGCTCCCAGGTGGCAGCAGGGTCAGGCGTGGAACCCTTGCACTGCTGGTGGTACTGGCTGAGAAGGTCCCTTCTCCAGGGAAAAAGGCTCAATGGCAATCCAGCTCTGGGAAGAGAGGCCTCTGAGTGTGAGCAATTCTGTACCAGGTTATTTTATCAATTATTGATACACCATCAGGCTGTCATTCAGTGAGACATGGTCAGGCTGCAGAGTTGCTCCTCCTCCTCTGCTCTGCCCTAGGGAGCTTGCACCTGGAGCACTCTGTCCAGTTCTGGGCTCCCCAGTTGAAGACAAGCAGCTACTGGAGAGAGTCCAGCTGCAAAGATCTGTGTGAGGAGGAAAGGCTGAAAGACCTGTAGCTGTTTAGCCTGGGCAGGAGAAGACTGAGAAGGGATCTTCTCTGTGCTTATCAATATGTAATGGGTGGGGATCGAGAGGATGGGGTCAGACTCTTTTCAGAGGCTGATACCCAGCGACAGGACAGGAGGCAGTGAGCACAAACTGGAACACGATGAGTTCCACCTAAACAACAGGAAAAGCTTACTTACCTTGAAGGTATTGGGAGACTGGAGCAGGATGCCCAGGGAAGGTGTGGAGTGCCCTTCTCTGGAGAGAGTCCAGATCCGCCTGGATGTGATACTTGGCAGCTTGCTGCGTGTGACCCTGCTTTGGCATGGGGCTTGGACTAGATGATCTCCGGAGGTCCCCTCCAACCTCCAGCATTCTGTGATTCTGAGCTTGAGCTCTGGCTTGGAAAGGATTTCTTCCTTTCTCTTTCTGTGTTTAAACTGGAAGCAATGATCCGGGCAGGTAGCCTAAGTTCACAGCTACTGTTTAGGACTTTCTACTTAGGGTTCACATGGAACTGGTGAGTTGGAAGAAACTTCAAGGTCTTCCTTAATCTAAGCTGCTTCATGAAGTGTCTCCTGTACCCAGACCTTTGGTCTCTGGAGCAGCCAAAGGTAGCTTGGCTCGAGTCAGTTTCACATCAGTTCTGGCAATGGCAGTGGGGCAGGACACTGCAGGCAGGTGCTGAGGCTTTGCAGTGCCATTCAGCTGAGCTGTTTGTTGGCTATGAATTGATGGATCTGTTGAGGAGCCATCAGTATTTCCTTATAGGAACTCACAGATCTACCCTTCTGGGTGGTAAATCTGGGTACTTCTAACCTTATAGAGATTTTTGTTTGTGGTGCTTCAGGTCAACAACATGGACAATGTAACAAGTCTGCATCTAACTTACCTGTAACACCCTTCAATAAAGCTGATGGTGCAAAATCCTGCTTCCTTCTTTCATTACCCAAAATTAAGGTATTTTTTTTATATTGTCCTCTTCCCTCCCCTCCCCCCCAATACTTCTCACAGTTTCTTAACATTATAAAAGTCTAAACCAGTAGTTCTCACGTCTGTAGCATCAGCCTCATCGCCTCAAAATGCTCATGAGCATCTCCAGACTTGCTCCTCTCTGAACGGGATTTTTTTATTCCTTTTTTTAAATTTTTTTTTTGCCCCCCAACATTATCTGAATTCTATTTTCTTACCCTAGACCCCTACTCTGAGTGATTATTCAAATGTATCCACACATTTGGTATCTCTTCATTAAGCACTATTTGCCCCTTTGCTAAATCCCAGCAGCTTCAATCAGTTACTCAGTTCAATGATTTCTGGGTTTTATTTTTGCTTGTTATTCTACCTGCCCAGGCTGTTCATGAAAATGTTGTCTCCCCAGTGAAAATGGAGGAAATGAGGCAATATTCAGTCTAAGCTGTATAATAAAAACATGGAGAAAAGCATATTTATTATAGTTTACATGGAAAGGAAGAAGGGAAGTGAAAGAAAAGGTAAGTACAGCTCAATTATACTAATGGTCTGGTTTCCAAAACAAAGGAGCTACACAGAGATTCACTGCCTTGTTAACATGTCCCAGTAAATTCATCCCTAACTTGTCTGAATTCAGCTTTTGTTGGAAAGGAAAACTTGGAACTGAGACCTCTAGGAACACGAACTGGCTGAGTTTGCTGAACATTTAATCTGCTTTGTGGCTCATTCTTTCAGATTTCATCTTAATAAGCTGAATTTTCTATCACCGATTTGCAATTAAAACTTTAAAACTACTGCAGATTTCATTGTACTTTCTGACATGACAACTTTCCTGTAATGACAAGAGGCATATTTGTTTAGTTTTACATAAGTCAATTTGGATTGGGGAATGCTCCCATTGTTTGGAATAGTTCAGTAGTTCAGCTTTACAAGCTCTACATTTACGAGTGTCTCTTAAAACATGCAAACATTTGATCCTGCAGCTCAGACAAAGATCAAATAAGTTTAAACACCATACATGCAGTCAGCAGATGTTTGACCTTCTGTTCTGAGGTGAGTAAATTCCATGCATTTTTGTTTAGAGAAGTTGGGCCCTGCCTTTTCTGTCAAAGAGAATTAGAGAGGTCTAAATGATGCTTAGGGATCTAGCTGGAGTTAGGAGAGAGGCAGGCTTGAACTGGCCAACCAGCCAGTAAGGAATAGTATTTTAGTGAGCCTAATTTAAAAATAATTACATTGATCAGAACTGAAATGCTGTTGATTCTGTCTGCTGGAAGGGAAAAAATAGGAAATTACAAATGTAGCTCTCATGAGTGCAGTTCTATAAGGGGAAAAATGCATCCATCAGCTATTCTGGGTTTATTTGTAATAAACTACTCTGATTAGTATCATATTTGATAAGCAGGAATTCTGTAGATCCAAATAAAGGTGTTACTCAGTATATCTGCTGCTTTATATTTGGGATAAATGTGAAACAGAATAATGTGCATGAGAGGATTCAAAGCACTTTTTGGACCAAAGTACTGCTGCAGACCTGCACTTGGGTCACAACAACCCTATGCAATGCTCTAGGCTTGGGGAAGGGTGGTTGGAAAGCTCCCTGGTGGAAAAGGACCTGGGAGTGTTGGTTGACAGCAGCTGGTGCCCAGGTGGCCAAAAAAGCCAACAGCATCCAGGCTTGCAACAGTGTTAGTGTGACCAGCAGGACCAAGGCAGTGATTGTCTCCCTGTGTGGCTGCACCTTGAATACTGGGCTCAGTTTTGGGGCTCTCAGTGAGGTGCTGGAGCAGCTCCAGAAAACAGCAACCAAGCTGGTGGAAGGGTCTAAAGCACAAGTCCTGCAAGAAGCAGCTGAAGGAACTGGCATTGTTTAGCCTGGAGAAAAGGAGGGTCAGGGGAGACAAGATGATCCCCAGAGGTCCCTTCCAACCCCTATCATGCTGGGATTCTGTAACTGTGGTGATTTGATGCTCCAGAACATAGAGCTTCTTTCCCCAGATCATGATCTGCAGTTAACATGGTCAACACCTCAGATATTAAACCTTAAACCAGAAGTCACTGATGTTTCATTTAGCACAGGATTGGCTTTTCATTGCCTTCATGGGCCAACACTGACTGCTGACCACTGATTTTAAGGAGCCACATGTCTGTGCCTTCCTCCCCAAATCAATCCAGGAACGATCAAGGTTGTCATGGTGCAGCTCCCTCAATAAGTACCAAGATTGGTTTGCATTTCAGAACAATGACATTTAATCTTTGGTTCAGGCTAATCAAATTCAGTCATGCAAGTTGACAGTCACTCTGAAGTAAACTGTTTTGACATTGTGTTTTCTTCTAGGTATTTGGAGAGCTTGCTTGGACTCACTTGGAAGAAACCTTGGGGAAGGTCAGCAGCCATCACTGAAACATCACTTTCTTGAGTAATTGTCAAAATAAACAGTTTTGGTTAGCACAGGTTATCAAAGTCAGTGTTTCTTTTGCAATATTCCCTGTTAACTGAGAGGCTCACTTTACAAAAGTTACTTTTCTTCTACACAAGTTTCAAAGTCACTTTTAGTCTCCCCCCCACTCACATCTCCCTAGTTAAATAATGTAGAACCAGCAAGGAAGCTTATTACTGCCAGGTTCTCTCTCTCCAAAATTTCACTTAAAAGCAGGACATTTTTAGGGTGGAGGATTGGAGAGTTTAAATTTACTTAGTTCTGTAAAGTTGACCTAAGAACTGGGACATCAGCTTGTAACTGGAATTTGCTACTCTGCCACAGATTTGCTGTTGCCTTGGTAAAAAATGATGGCTAATACTTTCTTGCATTACTCAGGTGTTAGCAAGATCAGTAACAAATGTACAGCTCAGGCAATCACAGCAATGCAAGCATATTAGATATCACAGCACAGAATGGCAGCATGGTAGGGGTTGGAAGGGGCCTCTGAAGATCATCCAGTCCAAGCCCCCTGCTAAAGTAGGGTCACCCAAAGCAGGTTACCCAGGATCACAATGTCTGGGTAGATTTGCTCTATAGAAGTGTCCAACCTCAATATCCACTGGCACAACTTGAGGCCATTTCCTTTTGTTCTATCAGTTGTTTCTTGGGAGAAGAGACTGAACACCACCTGTCTCAACCTCCTTTCAGGGAGTTGTAAGAAGCAAGAAGGTTTTCCCTCAGCCTCCAGGCTAAACAATCCCAGCTCCCTCAGCTGCTCCTCATAAGACTTGTGCTCTAGAGGCACTCAGCCCCAAAGGACCAAATTCAGGACCAGCAGCTTGCTGAAAATATAATTCAGACATTGAATATTTAAATGAATTAGAAAATGCTGTCCAAATGTCATCCCCCCCTTTCCTGCTTACAATAATTCCATGGACTATAAAGGCCACGTTTAGAAGGGAAGGACTGAATCAGGCTTTGTGCTAATTTCTGGAAGGATACCCAAGACTGCTTGAGTTATGTGGAGCAAAGTGACAGCAACAGTGACATCTGCAGAGCTGGTGCTGTCACTGTCAGCAGCACAAATGTGTTCTCGCATCTTCTATGAGTAATTCAGCAGAGGATAGAATGGATCTTTTGACAAATTCTATGCCACAATTACAAGTCTGTTGCTCAAAGACAAGACTGTTTCTCAACTGAGAAACCAGAGGCTTCAGTCAGCTGTAGGCTGAACTGCTGCAGTGGTTTAACACAGAAGCAAGGAACATATAATGCAGTTATGGGGAGCAATATCTAAATCATTCCTATTCCCTTTTTAATGGCTTCCTTTGGACTCCACTAGGACAAAAGCATCTTTGTGTATGTAAAATATTAATAAAGTGAAAAATGAAAGTGCTACTACTCAGTTGTAAGCAAACAAAATGGGTTCATTGATGTTCCCTGTTTAGAGCATGTTGTCATGGAGTTCACTACAGCCATAGCAAAACAGTAGGAGGAACAATGCTGGTGGTTATCATGCAGCAGATTATTTTTCCAGTTTGGTACCTAATGTGGTGATCAACAGGCAAAGACAGGAGCCTGTTTCAGAGGTAACAGTGTTCTGAGGCTAAACTCTGTAAAATGGGGGCTTAATGATGCTGAAAATACATGAAGTAGAACAAAAGTTAGAGTGGATTTGAAGTGTTTTTTTAAGAAATGAAGTGGATTAAGCTTACTTGGATCTCAGCTCCTCTAAACCAGGTCAACATCTTCAAGTTAATGACAGTTACATAGCCAGACGATTCTACTTAGAAGGCCTTGGCTGTGTCTGAGATGACAAAATCCCTGCTTTGCAGCCTCTCCCAACTTTGCCAACATGCAAAAGTATCCTGATTCAATTTGAAATATATCAGATTCAATTGGGTTAGTTAGGGCTGTGATAAAGGAAATGTTTATCAGAGCCTCCCAGTCTTTCCCTGGCCCGAGACTCAAGACCAAATGTTCTGGCCAGTATGAAGAGCCCAGAATTGCTCTCCTATGAATGACATGAATGGAGAGATTAGTTGCCCCCAAAGAATTATTTTTCTGTCCCAGACCTTTAGAAATGTTTTCTCGGGTGCTGGGAAATCAGTGCCTAGTCCAAAAGCAAGACAAAGGAGCAGCTAGAAATATCCCTCTCCTTCCAAATCCTGCAGACAAGATGGCAAGATTAACATATATGGGGCTGCATATTTTTTTTCTGCTGTCAGTCACCCTTAATCTCTTCCTATCTTAGGGAGGCAGGAAAACACAAGGATTTGAAGGGCCAATTCAGAAGCCAGGATGGCAATCCATTCTGTTTCACTGTAAGACTGCAACTGGGAATGGAAGGAACATTCCAAAAAGCTGCATATCACAACCTTCTTGTCATGGCAATAGCAACCACCCCCTTGCCCAACAAAGCCTCCCGTTGCTGTTTTCATAAGGAAGATGATCTCAGCCTCACAACTAAAATGGCTTAGCTGCTGTTGCACCAGTAAAAACCTCATAGTTTAACCCAGTTGCCTCCTTCCTGTCCTAATTTACATCAAAATCTTGCCCAAAACATATGTATTCTTTTTTTCTTGTCTAGGTTTAGCCATCAGCCCTTCTAACTTCCCTCTCTAGTCACTGGAGAAAACAGATATCTCCTGACCAGGGACATCTCTAGAAAGCCAACCAGAGAGCTCCTTCAGACAGCATTTTGACCTGTCTTGCTCCAGAGCTATATACAGAGCCCTGGATTTTACTTTGGACAGTGTGAAATCCACTTCTGTGTGCTGTATGTGATATTTTAGCTGGTAGTAAGCAAATGCTGAATCCTTGGTACTATCCAACAGCAGCTGAAAGTTCCACTGTCCTGGAACTTCTCTCGTACGTCTTCAGTTAGGGGTGAGAGGAGAAAAATCAAGTTCTAAACACACAGACTACCCATCTCTCACAATATCCACAACCCTACCTCTGAACTTAATCCTTGCCAACAAACACCATCCATCTGTGGAAGGCATTTGGGAATTTCTGAAGTACTCAGAAAAGGGTCACTTTGTGAAAGAACAATGTGACAGGTTTTGTCCATGTACCCCAGATACAATAAAAAAGGAACAACAGCCTCTTAAAATAGTTTGCATTTATCATCTTTAGGGAAAAAACCCTGACTTTGGGATCCCTGTCCCAAGGGATACTTACTCTGTGTCCAGTATGACTCTAATTATAATGATAATATAATGGAGAAATGTTCCCTCTCTTCTTGTAGCTGCACAGTGGCAAGCTGGAGAAAATTGTTTTCAGCTGCAGATGCATAAAGGTTTTCTAACAGGGAGCTGAGTTCTCATCATAGCACATGGATTTTAAGGGATCCTCTCACGAAATGCAATTAAGAGAATCTGGCATGCTATGAAGAAAGCACCAAACAGTCCAAAGTCAAATCCAGATACCAGCTTCATTTAATATAACTGGAAAAAAAATTCACAACCACCCAACCCAAAAGGGCTCCTCCAGTGTTGGTGATAGTGTGAAATATGGGCACCTGTGACCTTGTTCCAAAGCAAAGTTCAGAGCAGGTGTACAAGCTCCAGTGCAGCAGCTGCAAGTCTAACAGTGCTTAAATACTGAGGGTGCCAGAGCCTGCAGCAGCCTGCCCAGAGAGGTTGTGGAGACTCCTTCTCTGGACAGATTCTAAACTAACCTGGACATTGTGATCCTGGGCAAGCTGCTATGGGTGACCCTGCTTTAGCAGGGGGGTTGGACTGGGTGATCCTCAGAGACCCTTTCCAGCCCTGCCCATTTGTTTTGTCAGAAATATTTCCATGCATCCATACTGATGACTTCTCGAAACTTCCATCTGCCTCATTTATATTTTCTGACTGAGAAAGTGTCCTCACTGAGCAAAGACTGAGCCACAGAGTGAGGCCACTGATTGAAGCTCATATGAGGACACTTGTATGTCCCAGATCACAATGAAACTCTCCTGTCTTTCCTTGCCACCTGTCATTCCCTATGGGACGCTGTGGATCTGGTGCCAAACCTAGCACTAAGAAATCTCTAGTGCTGGATTAATTCCTATCTTCCTCCTCGGAAGAATCACAGACTGGTTTTAAAGGCTATGAGTTGTTAGCATATGAAAGATTTTGGTCAGCTCTCTTTCCTTCTCCTTGAGAGAGTTCAGTGCCCAGCACAGAGCCACAAAGATGATTAAGGGAGTGGAACATCTCTCTTACAAGGAGAGCCTGAGGGAGCTGGAGCTGTGCTGCTGGGAGAGGAGGAGACAGAGGGGTGACCTCAGCAATGGGGATAAAGATGTGCAGATGAGTGCCAGAAGGCTGGAGCCAGGCTCTGCTGGGTGATGCCCAATGCCAGCACAAGGGGCAATGGTGGAAGCTGAGGCAGAGGAAGTTTCATTTAAAGATCAGGAGGAATTTTTTCCCTGTGGGGGTGACAGAGCCCTGGCACAGGCTGCCCAGGGGGTTTGTGTAGTCTCCCTCTCTGGAGATATTCCAAACCCAGCTGGATGTGTTCCTATGTGATCTGGTCTAGGTGATCCTGCTCTGGCAGGGGGTTGGACTGGATGAGCTTTAGAGGTCCCTTCCAACCGCCGACATTCTGTGGTTCTATGATTCTATGAATCTGTGATTCTATGATTCCTTCGAGGCAGGTTGTTTGTGATCTGTTCAGCTCAGCCTTAGACTCCTGCTGTCTCAGTTTCCCCCTCTGTGCATCAGGGACATCTGGCAGCTGCTGCTGTGCAGGCAGTGCAGCAAGCACAGGAGATGGTTTGCTGGCTGGGATCTGGGCTGCCCAAGAAAGTCTCCCTGCATCTGCAAGACTTGGTGCTGTGACAGAGTCAGGCAGTACCCTCAGAAAGGCTAAACTGGAATTTCATCAGCATTAGGCAATATGATCTCCAGTGCTTGGGTTGTGGTAAGTGAAGGAGTCAAGGCACTTGTGTTACATGAGACTGAGTTCACACTGCTGATCTGTATCAAGCCAGCATATGTGACCTCTTTTGTCTCATGTGGGCTCTCAGCTAGAATCTATCCCTTCATTATCTCAAGCGCAGGATAACTGTAACCCACTCTTGCTGTTCAGTCACCACTAAAAACTGCTGTGAACTGGAGATGACTCGAAATGCAGCCATGCAATTACTAAGTAATGTGCCATGCAAGGAGCACATCACACCCCGTGCTTTGGGAGTGAGAACAGGGCTGTGTGTGCTATAGTTGTGATTTCAGGTACCAGAGTNCCCGTGCTTTGGGAGTGAGAACAGAGGTGAAGTTCATCTCCTCTGTTGTGACTTTTGCCTCCTGCGTAGCTCAGAACCAACCTACCTGGAGGGACTTTTATTTCTCTGGGCTGTGTGTGCTACAGTTGTGATTTCAGGTACCAGAGCTGGCAGCCAGCTGCAGTTGTAGCAGGTCTGAGATGCACTTCTTACTTAAGTGGTTATTTTTTTTTTCCAAGGGGCTGTCCCCTGCAAGTACAGGGAGGAGTATTCTGATTCATCTGCTTAGGGAGGGTGGATGATTGTGTTCATCTGGTTTGACTCTGCACAGCAATGCTCCTTCTGCTCTCTCCTGGAATCCCTGCGTGAGTGACATCCATCCACACCTACATGCTCAGACCAGAATATGTATTTTTACAGTTCCAAAGTAAGAACTTCAAGTGGTTTGGAACTTACTGCATCCTATGACAAGCTGTTCACATTGCTGCTTTTTCCTCTGGCACCTGGCTGGGTTTGTCTTGGTGCTATACGAGCAGGTACGTTGCCTGCTCTAAAACCATCTTTAAAAGATGTTTGCTTGTTATTAGTATTTATTTCTAAAAACAAACCTTAGCTTAACTACCAAAACCGAGACGAAGAAAACCTTGTTTTGTTCAACTGATTTTGTGGATGTAGTTTGCTTGCTGTAGTTGGGTTTGGTTTTGTAGTTAATTTGGTCTTTGTGTCTTCCGAAACTATTATAAATATTTCAGCCGCTGTGTGCAATGAAATTTAATTTTGGAACAACAACAACAACAAGCTTGTGGTAGCACTGAAGCTATTTCCAAACTGTTATCTTGCTGTTCTTCCTTAAATGAGTCTGAAATACAAACGATGGCACGCAAGGAATGGTGATGCTTTGGAGCACTGAACACGACTCCACTAGATGGAGAACTTGCATCAAATATGCAGCTGAAAACTCAAAAGCTCCTGGTAACTGAGCAGGTTTTGTATCACTCTTTCCTCTTATCACCTTTGTTGTTGTTTGTTTTTTTTTTTTTGGTGAAGAGCAGTTTTCAATGTGCAGCACAGAAATTCTGGGAGCTTGTAGAACGCTCTATTAATCCATGTTTAAAAATTGCTAAAAGGATTAACATCTGCTCCTTGGTGGATTAGCTGAGGTAGTTGATCTCAGTAGTTATCCACTTCTCTGAGAAATGTACTCACTGAAAACATTTTTCTTCACCACCCAGCTCGTTGTTACGAGGTGCTGGCAATGCAGACTGGCTAGGGGTGGAAAATCCTTGCCAAGAAGAGATACTTATTAAAAAAACAAAAGAATCCTATTTAACTGGGCTCCAGTTACTCATAAACTAAGGAAATGTTCTGGTTTATTGTTTCCCCTGGTTCTGCCAACATGGGAAGTTTAGCTCCAGACTTGGTAGAGCTAGATACAGGTTGGGCTAGATGACTTTAAAGGTCTTTTCCAGCAACATCAACAACAGAAAAAAAACCCCCACAATCTTTTGGAAAGGGAAAACCTTATTTTATGCCCAGAAGCCAGCAGATGTAAGCATCTTTTACCTGAACCTGTCAATTCAAACAGGTTTTCAAGCTGATATCTGTAGCTTATTTTGCAATTGGCTAAGAGACTTTGCAGGACTTATTCTTTGTAAGGGCAATGCTGATTTTCAGTCCAAAGTTGCTTCATCAGCTCCATGTTTTCTTGGATGCAAGAACATTTATGCCATGCCCAGAAGTATTTCTTCCCCAGGAAAGTATTTTAACAGTGCAGTTATTAGATCCCATTGGATCAGTAAGATTTGTAATTTAGAGCTAATGAGTAACAGGAAGAAATTCTATTTCCACTTTGTTTCTGTGCCTGTATCCCCCTTCAGTTAAGGAATTTCCAGGGATCATCCTTTCAAAGTGAAGAAGTCAACAGTTAAGCAATCATACTACATATATGGTGAGTCAGATGTGCAAGAGGGAGTCTGTCGAAGCCACTTGTCAGCATGCCATGAGAACAAGAAATCCCACGTGAGCATCAGCCCCACTCCTTCAAAACTGCTCAGGCTCTCTGCTTCTCTCCTGAAATTAAATCCTTTTTCAGAAATCCCTGAAGCAGGAGAGAGGCAGACCCAGTACAATTTATTCAGTGTTGTGAAGCACTCACTGCTGTATTCACACAGCTACTGCCTGCTGGGGCAGCGGAGGCAGAACAGAACATGGACTTTACAGCTTCTTCTGGTGAAACTGTTGTGCACTGCATGACACAGCTGAATGGACTTAGGCTGCTCAGATCTCTCCAGTCCTTGAACTCCTCTCAATTTGCTCTGTGCAAACAGAAATGCTTTGAGAGGACTCAGTGAGAAGATTAGAGGGATTTAATAGCTATGTGGATGTGAGAAGATTGGAGGAATTTAATAGCTATGTAGATGTGGTGCTGAGGGACATGTTTCAGTGGTGACCTAGCAGTGCTGGGTTGGACTTGATGATCTGGATAATGAATTGGCTAGATGGTGGCACACAGAGAGTGGTGATCAAGGAAGGGCACAATGTCCACCTGGAGACCAGTGCCAAGTGGCATCCCTCAGGGGTCAGTGCTGGCACCAGTGCTGTTTACAGTGACATGGACAGAGGAATCAGTGCACCCTCAGCAAGTGTGCAGATGGCACCAAGCTGTGTGGCACAATTGACTTGCTAGAGGGCAGAGATCCATCCAGAGGGAACTGGGCAGGCAGCAGAGGTGTACCCAGGCCAACCTCATGACATTCAACAAGGCCAAGTGCAAGATCCTGCACCTGTCTGGGCTGCACTCACACTGCAGCCTCATCTTGAGCTTTTCATCACCCCAGACCCCCAGGTCCTGTTCCTCAGGGCTGCTCTCAGCCATTCCCCACCCAGCCTGGAGTTGTGTTCGGGTCTCCCTGAAGCCTTCTCTTCTCCAGGCTGAACAACCCCAGCTCCCTCAGCCTGTCAGCCTATAGTTTTACTTCAAATGAACTGATTATAAATTAACTGAATACAGTTATTAGTTCTGTGAAATTGGTTTACATATGGCCTGCAGGTTTGTTTGGCCGTGAGCACTTCTCTGCTATTAAACCCAAATTGGTTGTTGTTTTTGGGCAAAATGTCCAAAGTCTTCCTTACAGCAGCGTTAACAAGGGATTGATTTACAAATTAGCCTAAAGTCTGTCTGCTTGGGATAGTTCTGAGTTGTTATTATGGTCCTTTATTGGAGGATTACTTGGCTATTGAGCTAATTTTGTGTTGTTTTCATTTTCTGCTGCTTCTTTAGTCTCTCATGAATACTTTACAGGAGGTACTTCTGAAGAAGGTATCTGAGTCAAGATGGTCAAGATTTTGATGCAGGATTTGTGTAGACAGAATCATAAAGGTTGGAAAAGATCTTTAAGATCCTCGAGTCCAGTGCCCATACTTGTTAAAAAGCTACACTTGCTTAGACAATTTGAGTTTAAATCTGTTGATTTGAAAACTGTTATTTGCTTTTTAATTGGTTTGGGTTGGGTTTGTTTGGTTGTTTTTTTTTTTTCCTTTGGGGGATTTTTTGGATTTTTTTGGTTTTGTTTTTTCTTAAATGAACACAGCACCTGTTTATGTCTTCAGCACTAATAAGTATCTTCCTGCTTGCATCTCTCCACTGTTTTCAGCTGGATGCTCATCCCTCTAATTTCATTGTGTGCTATGGTTTTCATGAGTGCATCACCCCAGCTCACAGACTGCTTCAGTAGAACACATCCTTTCCCACTACAGTTTCATGTGTCTCAGTCAGATGTGTTCAAACCCCCACCCACTGCCAAGAACTCCGTTTTATCTAGCCTGGAATCTCCTGCAGGCACTGCTTTTGGGATCCCGATGTCATTTCTCTCCCTGCAGGGCTTTCCTGAGGTCAGGAGAGGAAAAGGGTGCACCTTCAGAAACCCTTTCTGCCTTCCTGCCAAGGTCACCCTCCTGTAAGGTGATAAGAGTGCCTGGCTCTTGCCACTGTTAGACAGGACAGCTCTGATTCTGAGCACAAAGCTAGGCAAGATACAGGACTTTGTGCTGTTTCCTCTCCCCAAGGCACCATGCACCCAAATCTGTTCCCACCATGAGCTGGAATCTTCTGCTTGGATCCAATTATACATAAACGTGTGGGGCTGGGTTACAAAAAATGAGACTGCAAACCTCTGCTAAACTCTCAGATGCCAGAATGTTAATATTTCATAATTAAGAGTATGACACAGGAATGATGTTGTTCTCTTATGTGTAATTTTCCCCATTCATCAACTTTTAGACTGTATTTTGCATCACTTTGGATGCATTTACAGGTTTTTCATCCAGCTCTGCTAAATAATTACTTATCTGTCATCTGTTAACATCTGCTTGATACCTAAAGAGCCAAGTCCTGGCATCACAACTAGAGATATTTGCTAGTTTACTGCTGCTGCTTTTTAGCTGTCATCTGTTAACATCTGCTTGATACCTAAAGAGCCAAGTCCTGGCATCACAACTAGAGATATTTGCTAGTTTACTGCTGCTGCTTTTGTATTTGTTGTTTGCTCTGCAATGGCCCTCAAACATTTCCCAGGTTTATTTGGGCTAGAACTCTTCTAAAGCATTATGTAAAGAATCACAGAATGAACCAGGTTGGAAAAGACCTCTAGGATAATTGAGTCCAACTTATCATCCAGACCCCATCTGGAGTCCTGTGTGCAGTTCTGGAGCCCCCAGTACAGGAAGGACATGGAAGTGTTGGAGCCAGTCCAGAGGAGGCCACCAAGATGCTGAGAGGGCTGCAGCAGCTCTGCTGTGAGGACAGGCTGAGAGAGTTGGGGCTCTGCAGCCTGGAGAAGAGAAGGCTTCCAGGAGAGCTTGGAGTAGGCTTGCAGGATCTGAAGGGGGCTCCAGGAAGGCTAGGGAGGGACTATTGACAAGGGCTGGGAATGGCAGGACAAGGGGAATGGGTTTGAAGTGGCAGAGGGGAGACTGAAAGTGGATGTTAGGAGGAAGTTGTTTGCAGTGAAGGTGGTGAGACACTGGCATAGGTTGCCCAGGGAGGTTGTGGGCACCTCATCAAAGATCACATTGGGTGCTTCTGTGCTCCACAACCTCCCTGGGCAACCTGTGCCAGTGTCTCACCACCCTCACTGTAAAGAACTTCTTCCTAATCTCCAGTCTCAATCTGCCCTCTTCCAGCTTCAATCTATTTCCCCTTGTCCTGTCACTACAAACCCTTGGAAAAAGTCCCTTCCCATCTCTCCTTCAGGTATTTCCCTTCAGGCACTGGAAGACCACTCCAAGTTCTCCCTGAAGCCTTCTCTTTTACAGGCTGAATGGAGCCAATTACAGGACTCTGGCATTGACTAATGGACATGAGGAGGCAGCTCCTCAGTGTTTTGTAGACAGATCTGTTCTTCTGATTCAGTCTTGTTGGCAGTGTGGAGATCTCTAAGAGTACTCATGTGGCAGATGCTGGTACCTCACCTGGTTCTGCTTGCCTTGGGACCAAAGCTGGAGGTACTGGTAATGACTGAGTTCCTCATGATGTCTTTTGTGTTGAGTTACTGTGGGTATGACTATTGCTTTCATGGTGCCCAAGAGACCTAAGTGAGGATTAAAAACCACTTTTGTCCTTGCAAACAGATACTTGGGAAGATAACTCCTGCTGCAGAGAGCCTGCATTTGCCAGGCTCTGCATTTTGGTAACAACAACCCCAAGCAGTGCTACAGGCTGGGGACAGAGTGGCTGGAGAGCAGACAGGCAGAGAGGGATCTGGGGGTGCTGGGAGAGAGGAGCTGAAGATGAGGCAGCAGTGTGCCCAGGTGGGCAGCAGAGCCAATGGCATCCTGGGCTGGAGCAGGAGCAGTGTGGCCAGCAGCAGCAGGGAGGTTCTTCTGCCCCTGTGCTCAGCACTGCTCCCAGTTCGGGGACCCTCAGTTTGAGAAAGATGTTGAGGTACTTGAGCATGCCCAGAGCAAGGCACCAAGGCTGGTGAGGGGCCTGGAGCACAGCCCTGTGAGGAGAGGCTGAAGGAGCTGGGGGTGTGCAGCCTGCACAAGAGGAGGCTCAGGGCAGAGCTCATTGCTCTCTGCAGCTACCTGAAGGGAGGTTGTGGCCAGCTGGGGTTGGGCTCTGCTGCAAGGCACCCAGCAACTGAACAAGAGGACACAGCCTCAAGCTGTGCCAGGGCAGGGTCAGGCTGGGTGTTAGGAAGAAGTTCTTCACAGCAAGAGTGATTGGCATTGGAATGGGCTGCCCAGGGAGGTGGTGGAGTGCCCATCCCTGGAGGTGTTCAAAAGAAGACTGGATGGGGTACTTAGTGCCAGGGGTTAGTTAATTAGAAAGGTGATAGGTTGGACTCGATCCTGGAGGTCTTTTCTAACCTGGTTCTGTGAAATGCTGTGCAGGATGAGCAAGGTTGTTTCTAGCACCAGCAAGAGAGCACACTCAAACATGCCCTCACAATCACACTGGTGTGCAGCTTACACAGGCGTTCTGCAGGCAGATACAGAACCTTTTATATTCATACCAATATAGGGAGCCATGGTCTGAAAATCTGGCTCAGTGCACATGGAAGTGGAAAACACCAGCTGCAAAGGAGGGAATTTGAAGTACAAATGAACACCAGGCCCAGCTGTAGATTTGCATTCTTTGACATCTGGTGCTGATTAGACACTGGGGGATTCTGTGACAACATCAGATTTTATGCATCTGTCAGCTAAATCTAGTATTTCTCTGTGGGCCATTTGCATGGATGAGGTTGTTCTCAGAGAGCTGGCTTAAGCCAAAACAAAATAAAGGAAAGGGGATTCTATGTGATTTGGACTCTCTGTACACAGAGCTGTCAGGCTGCGTGGAGCTTGCCATGGAATGGGATGCTGCATCTCCTCTGCATGAACTTGAAGACATCTTCTCCAAAACACCAATAGGACTGATTTCAGAAGAGCTGTGGCTTGGGGCACACCAACAGGATTGATTTCAAAAGAGCTGTGGCTTGGGGCACACCACCATGGTTTATGTGCAAGGGAACATAGAATCACACAATGGTAAGGTTGGAAGGGACCTCAAAGATCATCCAGTTCCAACCCTCTGCCACAGGCCGGGACACCTCCCACTAGCACAGGTCGCTCAAGGTCTCATCCAACCTGGCCTTGAACACCTCCAGGGAGGGAGCAGCCACAACCTCCCTGGGCAACCTATCCCAGTGTCTCACCACCCTCACTGCAAACAACTTCCTCCTAACATCCACTTTCAATCTCCCCTCTGACACTTCAAACCCACTCCCCTTGTCCTCTCATGACAAGACTTTGTCAATAGTCCCTCCTCAGCCCTCCTGTAGCCCCCTTCAGATCCTGGAAGGCCACTCCAAGGTCTCCTGGAAGCCTTCTCTTCTGCAGGCTGCAGAGCCCCAACTCTCTCAGCCTGTCCTCACAGCAGAGCTGCTGCAGCCCTCTGAGCACCTTGGTGGCCTCCTCTGGACCCGCTCCAACACTTCCATGTCCTTCCTTCAAACATAAGCTTGAGCACCAGAGGCAGCACACATCATTGCACGTTGTAAATCCTCCTGTGGTCGCTTTGGGATCATCACTGCAGATCGTTGGGCACTATGCACAGTAAAAGATCATCACAAAATGAGATCAGGGCACTAGCTCCTGGAATTTTACTTTCATCTGCACTGCACAATAAAAACATCATTCTTAAGGAGGGAGTTGCTTATTTTGATTTTAACTGGGTTCTTCTTTATGTGCCATGAGGATAAACACAGACTTCACATGAGAGCATTTAACCTCTTCCTCATAACCTCAGATAACCAAGGTGGAGGCTGAGGCTGGACAGAAGTGCTGTGAAGTCTGTGGCTGTGACCTTCCCACCTCAGACATCTGAGAGCACTGTGCAGCAGGAGTGCTAAGAGAGCCTGCCCTTTCCTGATGATCTCATGCTTCACAGCCCCTGCTATGATATATTGGATGATCTGGGGTGATGTAACAATTATTTGCAGTGCAGAAGATGAAATAAGCCTTCCTCCTTCCTTCCTCACCTTCCTCCCAGATAGGCTGCTTGAATTGCTTTTGTTTTGGGGTGACCTTTGCTCCCAGTGATTCCTGCAGCAACAGGAATGCAGAAAGCTTTTTACAGCTGTGTCTGTGGCCCATGTGTGTGTGGGCTCCTCAGATATCCATCAACAGGACCATTTTTATGGTGTTGCCTGCTCCCTGTTATCTGCAGCTGCTGTTTGAGCTTGAGCCATTTTCAGACCTGGTGATTTAACAAGGGATTGGTTTAGATTTTACTTTTTAAAACAAAAAGCGCTGCTGTCTTTTGCCCTGAATGTGTGAAGAAAGACCCTGAACTGCTTTAGCTCTTTGCAAAGTAATCTTTGTGCTCCACACATGCTGACAAACGTTTCCTTACTGCAGCTCCTGATACCTTTAATTATGATATTATTACCCCATGAAGGATAAAAAGCAACTGCAGCTCTTCAATAGAACCTGTTAATGACAGCTATAAATGTACAGACTGCTTGAGCAGTGCTCTAATGGAGTCTGGCATGCTGAAAAAAGGTTCCCAACACTCTAAAAATACATTCCTGTAACTCCAAAAGAGGCACAGTGGAAGTTTACTAGGAGGAAGCAGTCTTAGCTGACAACTTTGTGGCTGACAAATGGTAACTTCCAATTTCTGAGAAATTCTCTGGTGGTTATAAATGAGGCATGAGAGAGACCTTGCTCCCTTGAGATGGCTGCCAAGTTTTTGCCCTGGATATAGAAACAGAGAATGGTTTGGGTTGGAAGGGATCTTAAAGATCATCCAGTTCCAACTCCCTGCCATGGGCAGGAACCCCTCCCACTAGCACAGGTCACTCAATGTCTCATCCAACCTGGCCTTGAACACCTCCAGGGAGGTTGTGGAGCACAGAAGCACCCAATGTGATCAAAGATCTGTGCTTCTGTGCTCCACAACCTCCCTGGGCAACCTGTGCCAGTGTCTCACCACCCTCACTGCAAACAACTTCCTCCTAACATCCACTTTCAGTCTCCCCTCTGACACTTCAAACCCATTGCCCCTTGTCCTGGCATTCCAAGCCCTTGTCAATAGTCCCTCCCCAGCCTTCCTGGAGCCCCCTTCAGATCCTGCAAGGCCACTCCAAGGTCTCCTGGAAGCCTTCTCTTCTGCAGGCTGCAGAGCCCCAACTCTCTCAGCCTGTGTTTTTTTTTAAGGGGGACCTAGCATGCCTGAAACTACCACAAGGATGTTTTTTTTCAGCATGTAATATACCTGCTGCTTTTAAGAATGCCTCTCAGCAAGCAAATGATAGAAACTGCTGTTGAAGTGAGGTATTGGTGTCTGTGTGCTGTGTCTGTGCTTCTGAACATAGCCCTTGCCCACGATCCACAACCCCTATGTGCTCTTTAACTCATGCCATTAATTAAGTCCAGGGTCACCCTACCACACAAACCCCAGGGTGTGCACCCACCCACCTGAAAGGGCAGCACTAGCTCACAAGATCCACACTCCTAAAAGAGGGACTGACAATTACCTCGTGCTGGATTTAAATCCTTCCAGGCAGTCTGCTTTGAATTCCCAAACATGCTGTGCTGTTCTAATGAGGGAATTCATTTGGTGTCCATTTCCTCCTGTCAGCTGCTTTTGGCAAAGGAGCTGTGTGTGTTGTTATCTAAGCCTTGTCCATCCTGTTAATGGTTTAGGAAATGCAGCTGAAGATTATCTGGAGTGTTCTATGGCAGAGGCTGACCTGCGGCTATGGGGCAGTGATCGATCACATCTCAAAGGAGTCAGAAGCTGCAAAGTGTTTGTTCAGTTTATCTTCTGTGTTTGAAAACTGCTTTCCACTGTTTGTTCAGAGGGGGAGAATCAGAAGCGCAACTTCAAGAATGCCAGCAAAGAAGGCCAGGCACCCAGGGAAGGTGCATGGATATAGCAACACACCACAAATTCCACAGTGACAGCAGCGCATTGGAAGTCTTCTCTGCAGCCTTCTTGTTTGGTTGTGGTGTCTGAAGTGACTGCACATTGTGCTTTCACAGTACTGATGCTGTGGAGCAGGGATGGATGGAGTGCTTCTACCCCACAACACCTGCCAGTGCTGGGCTCACAAGAAGCCTCCAGAAGGAGCCTGAGGTGTTGCTGAGCACTGCTGTCAGCTCCAAAAGCCCTGTCTCCTGCTTCCCAAGGTGTTAAACCTGCATCCTCCAATTCACTCTGGTGAGAGGCACTGCTGTTAACTGGTCCTGCCTGAGTTTAGAAACCAAAGCTCTCTGGGATGCTTCTGATTCCTGCTGAAGAGCTGAAAAAACCTGACAAGAGACATCTCCTCTCTGATGTCCAGAGGTAGGACAAGAGGCAGTGGGTGGGAGCTGGAGCACAGGAGGTTCCATGTGAACATAAGGAAAAGCTTTTTCACTGTGAGGGAGAGAGAACAGTGGAAGAGGCAGCCCAGAGAGGTTGTGGCGTCTCTGGAGACATTCAAAACCCACTTGGACGCATTCCTGTATGACTGACTTCAGGTGCTCCTGCTCTGGCAGGGGGTTGGGCTGGATGATCTCTGAAGGTCCCTTCCAACCCCTACCACTCTGCGATTCTGTGCTGGCAGCAGCTGCCTTCCCTGCTCTTCCAGTTCCTCCAGCACTTCTAGAAACTTCCATTTTCTCCTTGCACATCTTCCCCAGCTTCCTAGCAAGCATTTTAAACCTGGTGTCCTGTGATTATTCCAGCAGCAGCTGGACACCTCTGGTATTCTGGCTGTGTTGCCTGTGTCAGCTTTTCTCATTGGAATAGGCTGCCCAGGGAGGTGATTGAGCCACCAAACCTGGATGTGTTTGAAGGTCGTTTAGATGTGGTGCTTGTGGATATGGTTTAGATGCGAACTGTGCAGAGTAGGGCTCGTGGTTGGACTTGGTGATCCCAAAGGCCTTTTCCCACCTGAATGACTCTGTGTGCTCACCCTGCTGCAGCACACCATGCTCATGCCCATCCTCTCCTTTCTCTCCAACCACAATTAGATCATCTCAAAATATCTGCACTGCTCAGAGGCTCTAGATCAGATGTGAGGGTTCACAGATTAATTTAGCACAACTAGTTTACCTTGGGATTTAAGCAAGCTACTAATTTAACAGCCCTGAATCTTTCTGGCTGTCCCTGTGCTGAAGCCCTATGCTCCCCATAGGATCTGCAGGAACAAAGAGTGTATAAAAAGAAAAAAAGAAGGATGCAATTCTTAGCCTTTCAGCCCTTCTTTTCCCTGTGACTTTCAGACAGCTCTGACTTGCATGCTGGAGAGACTCAGAGGTATTTTTTAATGAAAAACAGATGGAGTGCACAGGTTTTCATTGATTTCAGAGCAAGTGAAGTTCACCTCTCTGAAGAAATCCCCAAAGTCTGATGTGTGGTGCCAGGTATAGTCAGGACCTTGCACTCCAGTCTGTTCTCTGCTCTGCTTCCACTCAGTAGGTGTTGGAAAGACCTCTTTATTATCCCTTATTATGTTTTTGAGGATTGTAAATTATTTTGGGCATTTCAGCCTTAATTTAATGGTTGGACTTGATGAACTCAAGAGGTCTTTTCCAACCATGGTGATTCTGTGGATAAGCTGCTGAAGTGAAGCCCTGCATTGCCCTTTAATCCTGAACCAAGAGCTGAGTGGGAGCAGGAGCTGCTTACATAGCACTGGGGAAATCCATTCTCCTAGAAGGAATTCTCCTCAGCCTCACATGGCATTGAACACAATCATCACCAGCACCACAGCAAGGCACAGATGTGAGCTGGGACAAATAACCTGCACACTGCCCACATCTGAATTTCCATTTTCCCAGTGTTTCACCCCCTTGGAGATGGAGGTGACTTTTGGGTGGCCTCATGTGCCTTGAGTGGGCTGCTTCTGGTGGCTGTTTGCTGGTGCCCATGGGTGGCTTGTATTTTCCTTGGTGTTGAAGAGCTGCACATCTGCAAGACACACCAAGGTCTACAACCTGCAAGACACCTGCAAGGTCCACAATCCAATTTCCATAAACAGCCTCTCACATCCAAGCTTTGGGAAAGAAAATGTGTCAATGCTTAGTTAAATTCCATTCTCATTTGTACAACTTAGATTAATTTTACCACCACCACCACAATGTCCTGTACCCTCTGGGGCACAAATTGGTGCAGTCCCACGGAAGGCTGTGCAATGGCATCAAAAATGCTGGCAGAGAATTTGACCCTCGCAGGGAAAAGAAGACTCAAGAAGAATCATAGAATGATTTGGGTTAGAAGGGACATTAAAGATCATCTAGTTCCTTAGATCATCTAGATCCTTAGAGATCATCTAGTTCCAATCCCCCTGCCATGGGCAGGGACACCTTCCACTAGAGGAGGTTGCTCAAAAGCTTCATCCAGCTTGGCCTCGAACACCTCCAGGAATCAACAATGCTGTGCTCTCCACAGGAACATTCATTTTCCTTAATGCCTGTGCCAAGAACTCACTTTCTTTGGTCAGGATTCCAACTGCAACTTTTATTATCAAGGATCTTGCTTTTAAATAGAAAATTAGAAAGTAAACTATGATAGTTTTGAATCACTATACTACCAGAGCCTTAATTTTCAAGGAAAACCATTACCCAACTCAATTTCTGATAACATTCTATTATGTGCAGACCACTGTTGATATAATAACTTCTATTTTAGGTTGCTAGCAAAGAGAAGAACAATGTGACCCATTTAAAAACTGGCTCACAGAAAAATATTAGCAAGCCACTTATCATTACTATTTAATGTTGGTGATAAGCACCATTTGATAGTAGCATTTCTTTGCCACAAAACTAGCAGCAGCAGCACAGGAGGTGTCTGACCATTGCACAGGCACTTTGCAATGGTGTGGAGGAATGGACTTTCTGTTTGTGGCCAGCAGTTTGGGAAAGGGAGCCATAAAGAGGCCAAAAAGTCCCCTTTGAATTCTTCAGTAGATGGAGCCTGCATGTTTGGAAATCTCTGACTACTGGACACATCAACTCGGGTCACAGCAACCCCATGAATGCTCCAGGCTTGAGAGAGAAAGCTGCTTGGCACAAATGGGCCTGGGGGTAGGGCTGACATCCTAAGGAACGTGAGCCAGTGTGTGCACAGGTGGACAAGGAGGCCAACAGCATCCTGGCTCGGATCAGCAACAGTGTGACCAGCAGGACCAGGGCAGGGATTGTCCTCCTGCTCTCAGCACTGGTGTGGCTAAGCATTGAATACTGGCTTCAGGTTTGGGCCTCTCACTACAAGAAGGACATTGGGGTGCTGGAGCATGTTCAGAGAAGGGTAACAGAGCTTGTGGAGGGTCTAGAGCACAAATCTTGTGAGGGGTGCCTGAGGGAACTGAGGTTGTTCAGCCTGGAGAAAAGGATGCTGAGGGGAGACCTTCTGGCTCCCTGCAACTCCCTGAAAGGAGGTTGGAGACGGGTGGGGTTGGTCTCTTCTCCCAAGCAAAAAGTGATAGGACAAGAGGAAACAGTCTTAAGCTGTGCCAGGGAAGGCTTAGTTTGGGTATGAGGAATAATTTCTTTCCCAAACAAGTTGTCAAGCAGTGGACCAGGCTGCTTGAGGCAGTAGTGGAACCACAAAGCTGTGCAGATGTGGTTCTGAGGGACATGGTTTAGTGGTGGCCTGGCAGTGCTGGGTTAATGGTTGGACTTAGTGATCTTGAAAATCTTTTCCATCCTAAATGATTCTATGATTCTGTGCACTGCAGCCTTGCAATGGCTGCACACATCATTGGAGATACTCAAAATTCAGTGGGGCATGGCCTGAGCAATCTGCTTTAGCTGCCTCTGCTCTGAGTTGGGGGTTTGGGCTAGGTGAAGGTTAGTGATGCCTTCCAACCTCAGCCATGCTATGAAGTCAGTGCTTGTATAATAAGACAGGCAGTGCTGTTTCTGTAGGCAGCCCCATGTTGCAGGCATGGGTGCAATCAAGCTTTGCTGCTGTTGGCAGGTTCTGCTAGACAGAATTCACATATAAACCTGTGGGGTGGGTGCAGGCAGGATCCTGACATCCAGACAGACAGCAGAGACCTTTTAGCACCTGCTTCTGGGGTAGACAGGAGATGGTTGTTGCTCCACACAAGCTGCAGTTCTTAGAGGCTGAGCTGTCCCATTCTAGGGTGAGTTGCACAGTGAGCATCATGACCTCGTTCTGCCCAGTGTGGTGGAGGAAGCTGCTGGTGGGGACAGGTGGCTGTGCTGGCACTGCAGCAGCTGGGGAGCCCTTCTCTCAAGGAGAACCCTCAGCTGAATTTCCCAGCCTAATTTCTAGACCTTTTGTGCTGATCCCACAAAGCACAAAGGGAATAGAGCAGGGCTGGGAATAAGTGATAAAAAAAAATTATCTTTCCCCCCCTCAGCTTTTAGGTATGGAGCAGAAGGAATGTGTAACAGGAGGACTTTTGCACCAGTTCCACGGAGGCAAAACTGCTTTTGGAAGCAGTTTTTGGTTGTCCAGGACAACTCATTTTCTTCCTAAGTTTGAATTAGAAAAGGTAATTTTTTGGTTTCTCTCAAGCTTCCTATTATTGTTATGATTATTGTCATCAATGAATGACTTTGAACATCAAACATAAGGAGCAAGCTATAATTTTATTCTTTTTTCTACATCATCCAATCATTTTGGCCTGTGCTTTTAATAAACAAGGAACCACCACTTCTGTTTAGGTTTAATGCATTCATGAGTCTCATTTTCAGTGGCTATGAGGGGGAAAAAAAACCCAACCCAAAACCAAAACCCAACATTTTAAAGCAAATCAAGGTAGCTGCTATTTTCCATAATGCTTTTTTAATGTATGAGACATGGTAAGGACAGAAAACTACCTCTGTGCTCTGCAGTACGATCTGACAACAACAAGAATAGTAAAAAAAAACAAAGCTGAAAGAACATATGGAAGACAGAAATACCCAACCATGCTGCTAGTCTCCAGCTGAAGAAATTTATTGGGGGTTCCAGTGAATGTGATAACTGGTGGGGGGATGAGGATGTTGTGATATTAATGAAACTGTAATTCCATATGAAGCTGCCCTGTGATTTATAGCTAATAATATGACTGAAACGAGGCTAATGAAGGCAATCAATCCTAGATGATCTCCATTTCTGACAGGAAAAGCACAGATTTGTTTTCTCCTCCCAGCAGTCCCTGCTGACAGGAGAAGCCCCACGGAAATCAATTGACAAGCACAGTCTGGGGAGTAAATAAAACTCTGCAGATGTGCTTCTGTGCTGCTTTGCTTCTGCAGTTCCTCTCTCGTGGCAGTGTCCTTAGAGTCACATGCAAGAAAACTGTGTTGAGAGTGCAATTAGAGCTCTTACTTCTATCAAAGTTATCCCTGGTCCTGCTGACTGACTTGGGTCCTGCTAACTTGGGTGCTGATCATGAAGGCTTTAGCTGTGTTGTATCAGTCCTCCCAGAACTTTGGGTATCTATAGAAGTATAGAATCATAGAATGGTAAGGTTGGAAAGGACCTCAAAGACCATCTAGTTCCAACCCCCTGCCATAGGCAGGGACACCTCCCACTAGCACAGGTCACTAAAGGTCTCATCCAACCTGGCCTTGAACACCTCCAGGGAGGGAGCAAAGGAGAGAAGCCCTGAGGAAAAGGTCCTGGGGGTGTGGGGTGATGAAAAGCTCAAGATGAGGCTGCAGAGTGAGTGCAGCCCAGACAGCAACTGTATGCTGGGCTGCAGCAAGAGCAGTGTGGGCAGCAGGGCAAGGGAGGGGATTCTGCCCCTTGGCTCTGCTCTCCTCAGACCCCAGCTGCAGTCCTGGGTGCAGTTCTGGAGCCCCCAGCACAGGAAGGACATGGAAGTGTTGGAGCCAGTGCAGAGGAGGCCACCAAGATACTTAGAGGGCTGCAGCAGCTCTGCTGTGAGGACAGGCTGAGAGAGTTGGGGCTCTGCAGCCTGCAGAAGAGAAGGCTTCCAGGAGACCTTAGAGTAGCCTTCCAGGATCTGAAGGGGGCTACAGGAAGGCTGGGGAGGGACTATTGACAAGGTCTGGGAATGGCAGGACAAGGGGAATGGGTTTGAAGTGTCAGAGGGGAGATTGAAAGTGGATGTTAGGAGGAAGTTGTTTGCAGTGAGGGTGGTGAGACACTGGCACAGGTTGCCCAGGGAGGTTGTGAAGCACAGAATCACCCAATGTGATCAGAACCAGCACACCCTCTGAGCATCTTCGTGGCCTCCTCTGGACTGGCTCTTGATGCTTGGGATTGCCTTGACCCAGCTGCAGGACCTTGCACTTGGTCTTGTTGAACCTCATGAGGTTGGCTTGTGCCCACCTCTCCAGCCTGTCCAGATCCCTCTGGATGGGTTGGAGTGGAATCTATTCAACCCCTCCACTGCAGCCAGCAGGGACATCTTCAACTAGAGGAGGTTTCTCAGAGACCCATCTGACCTGACCTCAAATGGTTCCAGGAATGGGGCATCTCCCACCTCTCTGGCCAACACAGGCCAGTGTCTCACCACCCTCAGTGCAAAAAAATTCTTGTATGTACTGCAAATCTCACCTGTTCTGGTTTCAAACCATCACCTCTTGTCCTCTCAAGACAGGTCCTGATAAAAAGTCTGTTCTTAGAGTTCTGCTCAGTCCCTTTAAGTAGTGGAAGGCCACCAGAAGGTCTCCCTGCAGTCTTCTGCAGGCTGAACAATCCCAGCTCTCCCAGCCTGGCTTCACAGCAGAGGGCTTCCAGCCCTCAGATCATTTCTGTGGCTGTCCTCAACATGATCCACAGTCTATGAGATGCCAGACCATGGTAAGGAGAAGGGAATAGAGAGTGCCACAGCTTCTCCTCCCTCTCCTTCCACATCTTCCAGCAGAGCTGGTTTGCCATAGGTGGGAAGCACTCCATTCTTTGTAAAAAGCTGGCAGAGTTTGCCCTCATTAGCAGAGCATGCCCACTTTGCCATTCTTGCACTAGCTCATTTTCAACTCCACACTGCAGAGATTTTGCATTCTTTGGGATTTAAGCTATGGAAGGAGAAGTTATCCTGCAGGTCCCTGAGAGCGGTGCTCTGCAGTGCCTGGCAGGGATCTCACCCTCCCCGTGACACTGGAAAAGCTCTGGTTCTCCTGACACAGAACAACTTCTTCCAGGCCCCTACACTAGCAAAGAAACTCTGTGATAAACAAGCTTTTAATTTTGTTTTTCCTAGACTTTCACAAGCAGACAAGGCTGGGTGGCTGAGGGCTGTGCCAAAAGCTCAGCCCCAGGCAGAGACGCTCAAAGAAGCATGAGGGCAGGGGAGGAAACGCTCACAGAAGAATTGTACTTTCAGAAGACACTTTGATTTAGTGCCATCAGACTTATTGCTGCAGGCCTCCTACTTACTGCTAATGTAGGTGGCCTAGGAAGAGTCCCAGGACGCTACAAATGATGCCTTTCAACCTGAAAAGTAACTCCTGCCTCCATGAATTCCAAGGAGGGATCTGCCGAAGCCACAAATGCATGAGGACCCAGCAGGAGCCTGCCCGTTCATATGACAAGGTCTCTCTGGAGCAAACTGGTGTTTAATCAAAGTACTTAGAAAGCCAAATCCCATGGAGTGTCAGGTTTTCAGCACAAGGCTTGCTGGTTCCTTCGGTATGATGCCAGCCTCAGCATGTCAGGTAGAAGTGCTGGAGATGGAGCAGCTGTAGATCCGTTGGAGGGCAGGAGGGCTCTGCAGGGGGACCTGGGCAGGCTGGATGGGAGGGCAGAGGCCAATGGGATGAGACTGAACAAGGCTAAGGGCAGGGTTCTACACAACAACCCCAAGCAGTGCCACAGGCTGGGGACAGAGTGGCTGGAGAGCAGCCAGGCAGAGAGGGACCTGAGGGTGCTGGGAGAGAGAAGCTGAAGATGAGGCAGCAGCGTGCCCAGGTGGGCAGCAGAGCCAATGGCATCCTGGACTGGAGCAGGAGCAGTGTGGCCAGCAGGAGCAGGGAGCTTCTTCTGCCCCTGTGCTCAGCACTGCTCCCAGTTCTGGGATCCTCAGTTTGAGAAAGATGTTGAGGTACTTGAGCATGCCCAGAGCAAGGCAGCAAGGCTGGGAAGGGGCCTGGAGCACAGCCCTGTGAGGAGAGGCTGAGGGAGCTGGGGGTGTGCAGCCTGCA
>VWYK01130688.1:2947-13306 GCA_013399775.1 Semnornis frantzii | reverse complement strand
CAGGATCTGAAGGGGGCTGCAGGAAGGCTGGGGAGGGACTACTGACAAGGTCTGGGAATGGCAGGACAAGGGGAATGGGTTTGAAGTAGCAGAAAGGAGATTGAAAGTGGATGTTAGGAGGAAGTTGTTAAATCTGGGAAAGGATCAAACATATTGGAGAAAGAAACCTGGCAGGTAATAAAGGTAGAAACAAGACCATGTGAGAGATGACTGCTGGCCAACCTGAGTCCAACACAGGAAGCAAAATAGCAAGCCCTGATCACTGGAAAAGCCAGGTGGTCCCTTCAGTTGCCCATGCTGCTGTACAGACATCACCTTTTCTCTCAGGACACCTTGGCAAGAACTGAGATCTGACTCAGAGAAGCATAAATGGCCTCTAAATTGCCCCAAATGGAACAGTCTAATAACCCACAGAATGTTTCTCTCCCTATTAAGTCCTGCGTGACCTCAGCTGCTCTGTGCTGGCAGCGATGTAATAAATAAGTGAATAATGAAGGAAATCTGATCATCTCACAGTCTGGATTTCTCATCCCTTGAATCACAGGAAGCACTGTCAGCTCTGCAAAGAGTCTTGCAGGTAGGAATGGATAGTTTAAAATAACTTGTATGCAATTCATAAATTCATAGGTCTAGGTTGAGAAGGACCTTAAAGATCATTCGGTTCCAATCCGTGCCATGGGCAGGGACATCTCCCACTAGACCAGGTCTAGTGGCCTCATCCAACCTAGCCTTGAGCACCTCCAGGGAGGAAGCATCCACAACCTCCCTGGGCAACCTGTGCCAGTGTCTCACCACCCTCATTTTAAAGAATTTCTTCCTAACCTCCAGTCCAAATCTGCCCTCCTCAAGTTTCAATCTATTCCCTCTCATCCTGTTGCTACAAGCCCTTGTAGAAAGTCCTTTCCTGGCTTTCTTGTAGGTCACTCCAGGAACTGGAAGGCTACTACAGATCTTAGTAAGCTGCACAGTTCTCCGTGTTGGACTCTGCCTCTAGGAGTGGTGCAAACAGTAAGTACAGTTGTTGAAATGTGTCCTCTTAAAACAGTGCTGCTTGTGGTTAGTGACAAAATACCCAATAACACAGATTTTACAGGGCCGAGATGAAGAATTCTGGCTCAGGTCTGCTTTTCCCAGTATATATGTGAAAGTGTTCAAGGAAATTATATCGTCTCAAAAAAAAAAATAATCATAGGAAATACATAAAAAATACATAGGAAAGACTTAGGAAATACAGAAGAGTAGTTTGCAGTCTCTCCAGGATCAAGGATCAGACCAAACATTTCAAAATGCTGTTTCTCAGTTGACAAATGGGAATGTGAGAGACTCCACTGCTTCTGAACCAGCAGTCTCTGAGTTCAAAGAGGAATTGTTGAGCCCTGGATTTGTGCCTGGGTTTGTTTTTTTTTTTTCCCCTGGGTATTATCAAGGAGTGTGATCATTAATCCCAGTTAAACAAGAAGTCAGCATGTTCCACAGAATCAAAGGCTGAATGAGGGTTCAGGAGAGAGGTGCCCTGCTCCTGTTTCTGCTGCTGAGGAGCCATGTCATAGAATCAGTCAGGGTTGGAAGAGACCACAAGGATGATATAGTTCCAAACCCCTGCCATGGGCAGGGACACCTCACACTAGGTCAGGCTGTCCAGAGCCTCATCCAGCCTGGTCTTAAGCACCTCCAGAGATGGGACTTCCACCCCCTCCCTGGGCAACCCCTGCCAGGCTTTCACCACCCTCATGCTGAAGGGGCACTGAAGCAGGTCAGGTTGGCTGAGCTTCTCCTACTTTTTACCCATCAATTTGACACTGTCTTGGGGGCCACATACCATCTTACAGAGCTTTCATTATGCAAAATGAACATGGGTTCATCACATGCAAACAGCACAGGAGATGAATTTTTACTGAATCAAGAGTGTAATTATGTGTGTTACAGTTGTGCATTTAGCATCTTTTCACAGTAAAGTCAACTATTGGGAGCTCCTCCACAAAGCTGAATTTTAGATGTCTAGTAATGATACAGATTCTGAAACTTGGTACAAGGTCAATTTAAGAGAGAGATGGAACACAGATGACTGGCGTAAATCACATGATCCCCACACAGAGCACATTTAATTAAAGAGGAGAGAATGATGGAGTGGAAGTGGATGCTGTGGGACAGCTCTATCAGGTAACACCACATTAACAGTGAGTGTTCCTTGCTGATTGCACAGGACATCAACACGTGGCAAAGGGCAGTGCATGACACAGGAAGACAGATGGAAGGACTGCCCACAGTGCCTTCAAGAGTGCCTGCATCACTAAAGCAGACCAAATACCACTGATCTTGCACAAGGCTCAGATCATGCCACTTATCTCCATCTGACTGTCTCAATCCTTTTACTTGAATTTACTCAATTTAAGAAATTTACTCAGTTTAAGAGAGATGTTGAAGTGCTTGAACATGTCAAGAGAAGGGCAGCAAGGCTGGGGAGGGGCCTGGAGCACAGCCCTGTGAGGAGAGGCTGAGGGAGCTGGGGGTGTGCAGCCTGCACAAGAGGAGGCTCAGGGCAGAGCTCATTGCTCTCTGCAGCTACCTGAAGGGAGGTTGTGGCCAGCTGGGGCTGGACTCTGCTGCCAGGCACCCAGGGACAGAACAAGAGGACACAGCCTCAAGCTGTGCCAGGGCAGGTTCAGACTGGACATTAAGAAGAGGTTCTTGATTGCAAGAGTGATTGGCATTGGAATGGGCTGCCTGGGGAGGTGGTGGAGTGCCCATCCCTGGAGGTGTTTAAGAGGAGGCTGAATGAGGCACTTAGTGCCAGGGGTTAGTTAATTAGAAGGGTTAGGTGATAGGTTGGATTTGATGATCTTAGAGTTTTTTCCCAACCTGGTTAATTCTCTGATTCTGTGATTCTGTGAGGCTGAGTCCATAAATGCATGAGTTGGTTTGTGCAGACTGCTCAGGTCAGCATCTCCATTTGTGGTTGGAGTTAAGTGTGAGGAGGGCTTTGCCTCATCCTCCATTTCTTTCTGGAGACATTCCCTCCAACTCCTTTGTTATTTACGCATTTCACCATTAAAGCAGCAGTAGGAAGCTTCAGTGGAATCTAATCTGCTAGTTATCATGCCACACCTGGCACAAAAGAAATGGATTCTTTGCACAGACAACAGCTCCTCAGACCTATGGGAATAGAAAAATGCCAACTATTCAGTGAGGCCTTACCTGCTCTGCCTAGTTTTGCAGAGAGATATGGCAAGGTGAAAAGGAAGGGCAATAAATTTAAGTAGCTTAGTTTTTAAGCTCAATTATGAGTGGAAGCCATGAATACTATGGAAAGCCATAAAAAAGTGTTTATTGCAAAACAGGAACTCACAGGACTGATAATGTTGACCCCTGTAAGCATGAAATTCTAGAACAGATGTCCCACAGGAAAGGTACTTCAGGAAAGGACTTAACAGAGGCCACAAATGAAGTGTGGTGCTTCAAAGGAATGAACTCGGCCTTCTAGGACTGTTTATTTCAAAACATGAGGCTCTTCTGAAGAGGGAAATGAATTTCCAGTCAGATGGACCAGAATCAGTGATGATTTAGGGGAATGTTTGATTTTTCCCCTATGGGATCAAGCAAGAATTGAAAGGGACTGACACAAACACTTACTGTGTATTTAAGAAGTGACTAAAAGATAAGAATTAACCACTACAGCATTACAGAATTAGCCAGGTTGGAAAAAGACCTCTAGGATCATTGAGTCCAACCTATCACCTAACCTTTCTAATTACCTAACCCATGGCACTAAGCCCTCATCCCGCCTCCTCTTAAGCACCTCCAGGGATGGGGACTCCAGCACCTCCCTGGGCAGCCCATTCCAATGGGAGATCACTCTTTCCAACCAACAAAGGCAGTTTGGTATGGGAGACAGGTATGCATCTACATGATATTCACAGCTAAAATTCATGTTTAAAAAATCTGAGTTCTTTCTTGATACTGATGTCAGGTGTTCACTACATGAGGAAACATGTCTGTTTGCTTTTTTCCTTCAGCAGGCTGCAACAGGGTTGTAGTCTGGACAGCATATATGGTAGTAACTCATCATCCTTAGACCAAACCTTGTGGATCAACAGCACAGGATCAGGATGTTATCCTCACTGGACACCGGGATGCAAGGATGACTGGTCACTGTTTTTTAGGTGGCAAAGAGCAATAAGCAAAAGACATTTCAGAGTTCCCACTTCCCTTGCTGTTGCTGATGCAAGTGTTTGGGGAACTGCCTAGGGGATGTCTCCATTACAGAGGAAGGAACAGATTGGAAGGTACCTCTGGAGTTCATTTGTCCAAATCCCCTGCTCAAGCATGACCATCCAGAGCTGGTTCCCCAGGACCATGTGCGAATGAACATCTTCAGGAATGGAGACTCCACAGCCTCCCTGGGCGACCTGCATCAGGGCTTAGTCTCTCTTACAGCAAGAAGTGTTTGCTGATGTTCAGAGGGAACCACTCATGTTTTAGTTTGTGCCTGTTGTCTCAGGTCCTGCCACTCAGCACCACATTATAGAGCCTGACCTCTTTGCATCTTCCCTTCAGGTATTTGTACACACTGGTGAGATCCTCCGGAGCCTGCTCTTCTCCAAGATGAACCATGCCAGGTCTCTAAACCTTTCCTCATAGGAGAGATGCTTCAGTCCTTTAACTGTCTTCAGGACCCTTCACTAAACTCTATTCAGTATGTTCATGTCTCTCGTGCATTGGGGAGCTCAGAACTGGGCCCAGCACCACACCACTGCTGAGCAGAGGAGCATCATCCCTCCCTTGACCTGCTGGCATTGTTTTGCCCAATGCAACTTGAGGTATCATTCACTTTCTTGGAGACAAGGCAACATTGCTGGGTCATGTCCAGCCTGGTGCCCACAGAACCTTAGCGTGGTATGGGTTGGTAGGGACCTCTGGAGATCACGTGGTCCAACTCTTGATGAAGCAGAATCATCCACAGCAGGTTGCAGCCCCACAAGCTGCTTTCCAGCTTGATGGCCCCTAGTGCACACCTTTGCCTGGGCTGTGCCTCTCCAGGAGCAGGGCTTTGAATCGCTCACCCCGGGCGTGCCCTGTGCCCAGCTCCGGGGCAGAGGGGAGCTGCGGGGACACGCAGCCATCCATTCAGGCGACAGGAGCAGCCTGAGGACGCAGGGAAGACAGGCTCGCAGCGCCCCAACAGGAGACCCCGAGCCCGGGCTGCGACTCCCACTGCCGCCCGCTCCGCCGGCTGCCACCTCACCCCTCGCCCGTCCCTCCGGGACAGCGACAGGCTCCCGGTCCCGCCCGGCGGCCGGCGGGGGCGGAGGGCGGTCCGAGGCGCGGTGCGGAGCCCAGGCTGCCTGCCTGCCTGTCTGCCTGCCTCGCCCCTTCGCACACGCTCTCAGACACCAGCAGCGAGCGGCCGACGGCAGCTGGGGCTGCTCGCCCATGGCTGACAGGAGCCTGATCGAGGGCGACGAGCCCCTCCCGCACCCCGAGGAGGCTCCCGAGTGGGGCTACGAGGAAGGTGAGGAGCGGGCGGGCGGTTCCGAAGGGGGGAGAAACTTTGGCCACGGCTGGGGGAAGGAGGAGGTGGCGGAGCGGAGGGCAAATCCCCCCCGGGGTGCCGCCGAGGCGCAGGGAGCGGCGGCCCGCAGCGGGCGGCAGGTCCCGCACCGCAGGCTAAAGAGCAGAACGGGGGTGCGGCGGCAGCCGCGGCCGTGGAGCAGCTCGGCGCGGCCGAGGTGTCGGGGAGCAGCGACATGCACCTTCGTCCTCTGAGGAGGTACCATAGGACAGGATGTTAGGGGTTGGAAGGGACCTCCATAGATCTTCCAACCACAGCAGGACCAGAGGATCTAGCGCAGGTCGCACAGTAACGCATCCAGACAGGGCTCGAAGGTCTCCAGAGAAAGAGACTCCACAACCCCTCTGGGCAGCCTGTGCCAGTGCTCTGCCATCCCGGTAGCATCGCCGGGAGCAGCGGACCGAGGAGGCGCGGAGCCGCCCGCTCCCTGCAGCCAGGCGGTGGGTGAGGGCACCGGCGGCCGCCGGGCAGCTCAGGGTGCGGGGTGCCCCCGGTAATGGCTTTCCCTTGTGTCTTAGGCGTGGAGTGGGGGCTGATTTTCCCGGACGCTAACGGGGAGTACCAGTCGCCTATTAACTTGAACTCGAGGGAGGCTAAATACGACCCTTCGCTCCTGGAAGTGCGTTTGTCCCCAAACTACGTGGTGTGTCGTGACTGCGAAGTGATCAACGACGGGCACTCGATTCAGATCGCCCTGAAGTCAAAATCAGGTACGCTGGACACGGCTTTTGCCTTCCCTGCTAAAGCTTGTGTTGCCTTGAGACAGCCGTATGGGTTGTGCTCCTCCGGCGCGGACTGTGCACGGTAAGGGCTTTGCTGCTGACTTCAAAAAGCTGTGCCTCAGGAGCTGCAAGTTTCAACTGCAAACTGTCAGGCAGGTTGCTTGAGTGCATGGCCAGTATTTCCTTTGTCATGGTGCCATCTAATGCACTGCCATTAGCAGCTGCCTGCAGTCAGAGGCGTTCCAGGTTATGGCTAGGACAGCTGGCAAAATCTGTCTTTGAGCTGGAGACCATGTAAGTTAAAAGAGTTTTCTCCACTGATTTGAGTGGGCTCTGAATGCTAACTGCAGAATTGGGCAGCTTAAGAGAAAGAGTCCAGTGAGACCTGCTTACAGTGTTGATGAGGAGCAGGTAGCAAAGCACCTTAAAGGGTTTGATGGTGTCATTCATTAAATAAGAATTAGAAGCAAATAATGAACCATTCCAACTTCAAGTGAAATTGCATTTCTCTCATTCAGACCTTTCATCTGGGTCAACTGTTCTGTATGAAGGAGATAACTGTCAAAAAAGTAGAGGGGAAAAAATAAGTCCATGGTGGTTTCTAGCACTGTGGTGGTTCTTAGCATGTGTTTGAGAGTTATTCCAACCTATTTTAGCTACTAACAGCCTTTGAGGGGCATTTAAGCAGCTGAACATTGTCAAACTGTGAGGCATTCCAACTTTTGTTTCCTTCTGAGATCCCAGTAGTCCTGGGAATTGCAGCTGTACTGAGGACAGGAGTCAGCAGTTCAGTTTTACACTGAGTTTTTTGTTCAAGAGGAAGGTTTTGTTATTTTAATAATCTGCTTTCCTTTATAATTTCCTTTCCATAATAAATCCCATGGATTACTGCAAGACAGAAGGCTTCTTCCTGCAGAGTTCTGCAGATTTGCAAAAGTGATTTTGTGCTTCCAGGCAGTTTTACTACCTTAATGAGAAGCAGAGCTCTTTCCCAAGATGTAAAGGTTTTTTTTCTCTGCAGGATCAGGAAAGTTCTTGAATTCTTCTGTGGAGGAAGTGAGAGTGACCACAAATGACATCATTGCTTGCATGCTAAAATGCAACTCCTTCAGCTCTGCCTTTCCCAAGAGCAGTTTGTCACTTAGCAGTAATGATTAGTAAGATGGAATCAACACTTCTAAAAGCATGTGTGAAACCTCTGGAGGCTTTAGAAGGAAAAAAAAAAGTCCTTCTAAACTTGAATGTGGTTTGATGCTGGACCGATGAGTCTTGAAATAATGAGGAGATGTGAAACAGAGTAAGTTTATGGCTGAGATGTAGGATTATGAGCTAGGAATTCTCATTTTAGTTTCAGCCTTTCCTTAGGTTTCATGTTACTTACTTTCCCATTCTCCATTTGTAAACTGGGGATAATTTTCCAATTCTGGGAGGTGGAAGACCACGTTTATTATCCTTACCAAGAGGAGAAAGGAGTTAATAAAATGTGTTTGACCTACTTTTCTGGCCAATGTTGGGGGATTGTGGAAACTCCTGCAGCTTCTTTTCCACACAGGGGATCTCCGATGACAAATCCATTTAGCCAGATTATTTTAATGGGAACTGTTGAGCACTAAATGCTTTTGAAACTCTGTCCAATTAATATGGAAGAGATCCTCATCCCATTGTAACCTTAGCAGTCAAAGAAAAAAACTTCTTTGTGAGGGAAAAAAAAAGTAAACTGGTTAAGATTCATATTAATAAGAAATTTGTCATTGCTGGTGATTGATTTTATCTTTTAACTCAGGGCACACAATCCATCTGGAATTCCCAACTCCTTATCATTACTTAATTGCAAACATTTTCATGGGCTGTTTCCACTTTGATCACTATACATGTGCTGTGCATTAGGTGGGAGAAGCATGACCAGCTGGGTGATGGAACTGCATCCTGAAAAATGCTTTAGAGGATTTCCGACAGCCTTCTGCACTGCACAGGGTGGGGTGGTTCCAGAGTGTTTTCTAGTAAGGATCAAAAGTTGCTGAAAGGCTAAGAGAAGTTTTAAACATGCTTCAAGATATGCTGAAAGGCAAAGGGAAGATAAACAGGTGGCATGCACTGAAGTACTGGTATAACACTGGCATCAGTGTTATAACTCAGGCCTCAGAAATAAACTCTGAAGCTCCTGGAGATTCAGAGCTACACCATATAGAGAAAAAGTCACATTTTGTCTAGGAGCAATGGTTTGAAACAGAGAAAATGCTCTAAACTACAGCATATAGAGAACAGTTGTTCAAGTCACACTTTCTCTAGGAGCAATGCTTTTAAACAGAGAAAATGCTCTGTTTCCCTAAGAAATGGCACTAATTGAGTGTCACTTTTTGTTTTTATTGGAGCAGATTTCCCTAAAGACTCCACTTGAGTGTTCCCCTCAATGTTCACCAGACTTGCAGGCATTCTTATAGGCATTCCCTATAGGATCTATTTGCTCACTGCAGAGGGGTTGGACTAGACGACCTTCACAGGTTCCTTCCAATGCAAATTGTCCTATGATATAGTCATAGATAAGAGTAAATCAAACTGAAGAGACAAATCTGAATCTCTGACTACATTTAGGACATTTCAGTTTAGAAAGCTAATGGCTGTTAGATATTAGTGATGAGAATTATTAAAGAAAGACTAATTGGACTATTTTTTTTTCTCTTTTCTCCAATGCAATTGCTTACGAAACCCACAACTGATCAGTTTTATTCCATTAAAAAAAATAGTTCTGTACTTTTGGTTTTTGTGTGTATCCAGTTGCAATGTGGTTGCTGAATGATGTTTTAGTGTTACACTGTGTCTTGTGCTCCAAATGAAGGCCATTTAGTTTGTCAAAGTAACTTTATATTATGGTAGTCCCCTAATGCTGTAGGCTATGCAGTTAGATAATCATTATCAGCTACCAGAGACTGTAAAAGATTCGTTCAAAGTCCTTGAAACATAAGCAAGGATTTATTGGATTCTGGGGAAGTCTGTGAATGCCCTCAAGGTTTAGATTGGATGTCAGGAGAACATTTCCTTTACAGAAAGAGTGGTCAGGCATTGGAACAGGCTGCCCAGGGAGGTGGTGGAGTCACCATCCCTGGAGGTGTTGAAGAAACCTGTGGACATGGCACTTTGGGAGATGGTTTCATGACTATGGTGGTGCAGGCTTGATGGTTGAACTTAATGTCAGAGCTCTTTTCCAGCTGGAACAATTCTATGATTCTCCAAGTAAGGTCCAGCCCTGCCTAGAGGTCAATATTCAGTGATTTCAGTGGGAAGGGACCTATAGCTTGTGGAGTATCATTTGATCTGAAGCAGATCCAGAAATCCCTGGGCACAGTGTTTCCATTGATCAATTCCAAAGAGGATTTGGCCTCACGAGGTACAATTGTTTGCATTTACCACTTGTGGTGGAAGTCTCAATGCAGAAGTATTGAGCTCCTCTATGATTTGTGTGTGTGTGTGTTGCAGTTGCAGACAGATGCTTTATGGAATTCTAGAGATTATAAAAACTGAACTGAAAAAAGGCCATGGCTGCCTAAAAGCTGTTCTTAAGTAAATGAGGTATGCTGTTGCTCCTAGGTGTAGGTTTGATTGTATTTGGATATGGAGGCATTCTGCACCTCAGAAGCCTGACAGCTGGTATATGATTGAACTCTTTTAGCTGGCAGAATCCTGGCAATCAAAAGTTATGTATCAGTTTCTGTGACTCATGGCAAATAGAGATGATGAAGATTAAGGATTGGGATAAATTGGAGGTAGTTCCTCATTCAATTCAGACCCCCTCCACCACCTGTTTAGAGCACACAGCTACTGTCTTGATAAGAGCAATAAACACACTGATAAAGGTACAATGCTTTTATGTTGTGTTGTGGCCAGCTGGCTTGGCTCATAAATGGAGTGCAGCATGACAGCAGCTTCCCTACCTGAATTATAGAATCATAGAATGGTAAGGTTGGAAGGGACCTCAAAGATCATCCAATTCCAATGCCCTGCCATAGGCAGGGACACCTCCCACTAGAATGGGTTGCTCAAGGTCTCATCCAACCTGGCCTTGAACACCTC
>VWYK01130677.1:117036-132621 GCA_013399775.1 Semnornis frantzii | reverse complement strand
GGCTGGGGGTCAGGAAGAAGGGGGTAGCCTCTGCTCACTTGCTCCCTGGGATAGGACAAGAAGCAATGGATGTAAGCTGCAGCACAGGAGGTTCCACCTCAACACAAGGGGGAACTTCTTGACTGCAGGGGTCCCAGAGCCCTGGCACAGGCTGCCCAGAGAGGCTGTGGAGTCTCCTTCTCTGGAGCCTTTCAAGGCCTGTCTGGATGTGTTCCTGTGTGATCTGAGCTAGATTGTTTGGTTCTGCTCTGGCAGGGGGGTTAGACTTGATTTCTTTGGGTCCCTTCCAATCCCTAAGATCCTGTGATCATCCCTGAGCATGTTTGCATCTTTTTTTTCTGAGCAGTGAAAACTGGTCATCAAGCCATCATTTGAAATATGTATCAGGAACCAGAAGCGGCAAAGCCACTGAAAAAAGGTTTTTAATTTGGAAATATGGACCTCAAAGATTTGGCAAAAACATGTTCTCTGTTTAACAGACGTTAGGCTGTGTTCCTTTCATGGGACTTCATATATTACGGAACCACTCTGGCTTGCTGTGTACTGATTCCAGCTCCTCCTGTGTTATTTTTGATGATTCTACTTGTTTGCTTTAATTGGCTGGATTTTGGTGTTTTTTTGGTTTTGTTTGTTTGGTTCAGGCTTCTTTCTGAGGGGCAGAGGTTGTCATATTGGACTCTAAAGGAAATGTTTGGAGAAAGGCATAGGCTGAGGGAGCTGGGGTTGTTCAGCCTGGAAGAGAGAAGGCTATGGACAAACCTAATAGCAGCCTCCCTGTAACTGAAGGGAGCCTACAGGAAGGCTGCAGAGGGACTGTTTGCAAAGGCCTGCAGGGATGGGATGAGAGGCAGTGGCTTGAAATGAGAGGAGAGCAGATTTAGATTGGATGTTGGGAACAAGTTCTGCACCATGAGGGTGGTGGAACACTGCAACGGGTTGCTCAGGGAGGTAGCTGAAAATGCTCAAGGTGAGGCTCAACAAGGCTTTAAGCAACCTGATCTCGTGGAGGATGTCCTTGCTCACTGCAGGAGGATTGGACTGGATGACTGGATGATTGGACTGGAAATGCAGCACAGACAGTCAACCAAGTCCTGGGCTGCAGCAAGAGCAGTGTGGGCAGCAGAGCAAGGGAGGTGATTCTGCCCCTTTACTCTGCTCTCATCAGACCTCACCTGGAGTACTGTTTGCAGTTCTGGAGCCCCCAGCACAGGAAGGACATGAAACTGTTGGAGCGGATCCAGAGGAGGCCATGAAGATGCTCAGAGGGCTGCAGCAGCTCTGCTGTGAGGACAGGCTGAGAGAGTTGGGGCTCTGCAGCCTGGAGAAGAGAAGGCTTCCAGGAGACCTTACAGTAGCCTTCCAGGATCTGAAGGGGGCCTACAGGAAGGCTGGGGAGGGATTGTTTACAAGGTCCTGCAATGACAGGACAAGGGGCAATGGGTTTGAACTGGCAGAGTGGAGATTTGGACTGGATGTTAGGAGGAAGTTGTTTGCAGTGAAGGTGGTGAGACACTGTCACAGGTTACCCAGGGAGGCTGTGGCTGCTCCCTCCCTGGAGGTACTCAAGGACAGATTGGATGAGGCCTTGAGTGACCTGTACTAGTGGGAGGTGTCCCTGCCTATGGCAGAGGGTTGGAACTAGATGATCTCTGACGTCCCTTCCAACTTTACTATTCCATGACCTTTGGAGGTCCCCTCCAAGCCAACCCATTCTATGACTCTAAGAAGCCCATCGGTCTCAGCAGAGCACATACAAATGCCTAAGCAGAAAGGTATAAAGATTAAAAAAATTGCTGTTTTCTTCCTTATGTAAAATGGAAGTAAAAGTTGTCTTGTGTTTTAAAATCCTCTTTTCCCTCTGATGTAAAATGATTTACGCCTGCAGGAGGAACCTTCTGGTTCCAGGCTGCATGGCACAATCCTGGGGATATCAGCAGTGCTGGAAAAGCAGAGGAAAGGGAGTGATGACTCACAAGAAGTTTCCCTGGCTGTTTTGATTTTGCTTTGTCGTGTTGTGTTCTCTGGATGGCTTAGGGAGAGAGGCTTTTCCCTCATCTATAATTTGCTGCCAGTTGAATATATTGAGAAGCAGAATACTGAGAATTCTTAGGAAACTAATGAGAAATGCCTGCATGAGCTTGGCATGTTTCTCCACTTGCGTGATAGGCTTTCATATCCCAGTGGTGTTGGGCAGAGGGGATATGCAGAGACTTTGAGATAGTTTTCCATCACAGTTGTGAGGTTTCTTTTGCTTTTACATTTAGTACCAAAATAGAACAAGGGATATGATTTTAAGCTAAAAGGTGGTTGACTCAGACTAGATATAAAAGACATTTTTTTAATGATGAGGGCAGTCAAGGTGGCCCAGGAGGTGGTCAGGTTAAAAGGGACTCTGAGCAACCTGACCTGGTTGAAGGTGTTGCCGCTTATTGAGGTGGACTAAAAGACCTTTAAATGTCCCTTCTAACCCAAACTAATTGATGATTTTATAATTCTAGATACTCACAGATGTACTTACCTACTATTGTACATATTCTTTTGACGTATTAAATTCTTCCTGCAGCTTTTTCTTCTCATGTATCATTTTGGCTTTTCCCGCTGTTGATCTCTGTTGGATGCTGCTGGGGACTGGCTGAAACTCTGACAGATAGGTTGCTTGGTGAAGGATGTTTTCTGGAGAGGAGCAGCAGAAGATCTCCATTATGGTGAAGACTAAAGCTGGTATGTACCATTTTCAAGATGCTGACTGTAAATATTTGGGTAGAGCACAAGGTAAAGTTTGGTTGGTTGCTGTTCCAGTTGCACATGGAGCCTGTGTTTTGTACTGAGCTGTGAGAGATGAGATTGTCCTTTCATTTCCTTCATTCCACCTCAGTACCACACCAAAGAACTCACTTATAGGAAGGCTGGGGAGGTACTATTTCCAAGGTCTTGTAATGACAGGGAGAGGGGTAATGGGTTTAAACTGGCAGAGGGGAGACAAACTAGATGTTAGGAAGAAGTTCTTTCCAGTGAGGGTGGTGAGATACTGGCACAGATTGACCAGGAAGGTTGTGGCTACTCCCTCCCTGGAGGTGTTCAAGACCAGGATGAACTTGAGCAACCTGTACTAGTGAGAGGTGTCCCTGCCTATGGAAGGGGGTTTGGAACTGGATGATCTTTGAGGTCCCTTCCAACCTAAACCATTCTATGATTCTATGATTTCTGGTTTTCTGACTTGATGAGTCTTCTGCTGCCATATATATTCTTTGAGGCTGCTTGGAATTTGTGTGGCTGAAATAGGGATGAGTTTAGGCTGTATTCTGACTTAAAATACTTTTCAGATCTGCATGAACCTGGCCCAGCTGTCAATATGGTAAAACACTTCTCTGTTTATGATGGTCAGAGCTGAATGCACAGATACCAGCAGCCCTGAACTATGTGATCTTGAGAAACAGATTGCAGTGTGAGTGCCTGAATTCCTGCCACAGGTATTTCTTTGCTCAGACCCAATGTGTATCTCCAGGGAGAGTGACATATGCAGGGAACAAGTACTCCACTCCCAGATGGGAAATTTTGCCTTCAGCTCATCTCTGATTCAGGTAGTGTTTTACCCTGAGGAGATGAAAACACCAAGAGAAGGAGAGTAATGTGAGGGATACATCTCTGTTTCACCTTGCACTTGGAAAAGGTCAGAAAAGATTGCCTTGGGAGGTTTGTCAGGGTCAGTAACACGTCGGAGATGTAAATTAGCCCCACGACAACCTGGCAATGGTTCAACCTTTTCCTACAGCCTGTTTGTTCATCTGTGTGACAGAAGCTATTGCAAAACTGGCTTTCTGTGTCACTGTTACATGAGGGACTTATCCTTGGGCCTTTCACACTGCAGAGTGATGAGGGGCAGGAAGCTTATGGCAGCAGAAGAGAAGTTATATTCCAGCAGCTGTGAAACACAAGCTGCTGCTGTGTTTTTCCATAGAGCCTGTGACTGGCCATGAAAGAGCAAGCTAACACCCATGGGTGCCATCTCTTGTCTGTAGTGGAGCCCTACAGACATGTTATGGCAAATGTATCATCCAGACACCTCACTGGAGCTGGGCCACTCACCAGATGCCCTATGGATTTCACACCATATGCAGATGCTATTGACAGGTTCCATGCCTCCTCCCCTGCTCCTTGCATTTGCCAGTCACTCGAGTCCAGCAAAGGGCAATCCGATTGCAAGAGAGGTGCTGCAGTGTCACTCAGCAGCTGGGGTAGGAACCTTCTCTCATTGCAAGCAGATGGCAGAGCCACTCGGTCATCTAAGTTGTCTGCCTTGACATGTGTTGTCCTATGCCTTGGTTCAGAAGGCAGTCAAGAGGCCTGAGTTTACTCAGATAAATGGCTCAGCTTGGAGCACTGTAACTTGATGTTCCTGAAGCTGCTAATCCTAATTAACAGCTTTTCTGAGTCCATTTTACACCACTCGAGCAGCCCAAGTGGGCTTTAGAGTGAATAGAAATGACCCCATGGAGAGCTCTCTCTGGAGATGTTGCTATGCCGACCTGCTCACAGCAATTATTAAGGTGACCTGCTCACAGCAATTACTAAGGCTTCGGTTGCTCTCTTCCATCCTGCAGTGTTGTTATTGTCATATGGGCTCAGATAATGCCAGAACTGCAGCTGGATGGGATGAGGCCTGGACTCTAGTATTTACTTCTTCAGAAGACATAGGGAGGAAGGGGAAAAGCAAGGAGAGTGGGGTAAAATCATGTCAGACAGCAATATAAATACATACCAACAAACACAACAAAAAATTCAAGCTGAAAGACCTGAGATTCCTCAGGCAGAAAACAGCCAATTTTCTCTTGCACAATCCTTAAAAAATAAAAATCACAAAACCAACCTCTTTCCCCCCCCCCCAATTCTTTATTGAAGGTCTGCAGGTAATAGGGCACTTTGCCCAGGTACATGGGTTTCCTCACCCAGTCTGATGGGAATTCTGGGAGCCCAGCCATGATACACCCCAACACTTCACAGCAGCTACCTCCTGCCCCTGATGGGCTGCCAGAAGCTGTGCTGTGTGGTTGGGCAATCGATGCAATTTCTCCAAGACAAAGACAACAATATGGAGCAGTGTGACAGTCACCCTGGCATGGGAGGCAGCTTCCATCCCAACTGTGCTGGGGCTGTGCAGGCAGAAGTATTTCTGTCTGCCTGCAGCACACAGCTTGATACATTTTTGGCCACACTCATTCTCCTAAAATTCAGTCTTTCCAAATCCTATAAATCTGAGGCATTAAGAAGAAGCCAAATTATAACAAATGTATTTTAAGACTAGGGAAAGTAACTCAATATAACTTCTCCATCTCCCTCTGGGCCTCTGCCCCAGGGCAGCTGGACATCCCCAGCCTTCGTTAGAACCAGCACCTTCTCTCTGTGTTTCAAAGGCAAATAATGACACTTCGCATTGGTGCTCAAAGGGGGAGAAAATCACGTTAGAAGTAGAACAATTTTGTACTTCAAGGTCTGAACAGTTTCCACGGTGACACGGGGGAGTGGGGGCTGCCGAAGCTTCCCTGCGTGGGCTGCAGCATTAGCCCACGTACCTTGGGAAAACCCCAGATGGCCTGTGATGAGGTCACAGGCAGAAAATTTGCCTCCACATAAAGATTAAGGAGAGGCTATAACATAAAGGGTTAGGGGGGTGGTGTGGGCTGCAGTCTCTTGGAGATGGCTCAGCCTTTCCCCATGCAGTGGGTGAGGTGGGCTCCAGCCTGTACCTGCTGCCTGTTGTCCCATCACAGAATCACAGAATTAGCCAGGCTGGGAAAGACCTCCAGGATCATTGAGTCCAACCTATCACCTAACCCTTCTAATTAACTTAACCGTGGCACTAAGAGCTTCATCCAGCCTCCTCTTAAACACCTCCGGGGATGGTGACTCCACCACCTCCCTGGGCAGCCTGTGCCAATGCCAATCACTCATTCCATGAAGAACTTTTTCCTAACATCCAGCCTAAATCTGCCCTGGCACATTTTGAGTCTGTGTCCTCTTGTTCTGTCACTGGCTGCCTGGGAGCAGAGACCAACCCCACCTGGCTACAATCTCCTTTCAGGCAGTTGTATCAAGCAATGAGGTCTGCCTTGAGTCTCCTCTTCTGCAGGCTGCACACCCCCAGCTCCCTCAGCCTCTCCTCACAGGGCTGTGCTCGAGGCCCCTCACCAGCCTTGGTGTCCTTCTCTGGACACATTCAAGCACCTCGACATCTGAAATTGAGGGACCCAGAACTGGGCACAGTACTCAAGGTGTGGCCTAACCAGCACTGAGCACAGGGGCAGAACGACCTCTCTGGTTGTCCAGAACGTCCTGCTGGTCACATTATTCCTGAGACAGGCCAGGATGCCAATGGCCTTCTTGGCCAGCTGGGCACACTGCTGGCTCAATCGTTGGGAATCTCTGAGATGTCCTCCTGACTCTCGACCTTCAAATCTTTGGAAACATGAATGAGGTCACCCCTCAGTCTCCTCTTCTCCAAGCTAATGCCAAGCCACTCTCACCCCCAACCCCCCTGCCCCAACTACTTGGGGAAATATTGGTATTTTCTTTACAATGGCAACAGACTGAGGAACCATAGCAAGGGCTTCTCTTGCATTAGAAACAAGGATTTGAATGCTTCTGAGCAGGGTTGATTTGAAGCAACTTCTGCCTTTCTTTAAAAAGAAACTCAGAAAAATCCCCCACTCATTCCAAAAATATCAGACCAATATTTTCCCCTACAAGATCATTTTCTCTGGGGAAAGAAAAAGATTAACAAGCTTCAGTAACCCCATTAGGAGAAAGATGGGGGGACAATTTTTTAACCTCCTTACAAGATGTGGAGAGACCAGTGGTGTTGAAGATGGGTAGTCCATACTGTTGTTTATTATGTATACAGTAAGTAGAATCCAGAAATCTCAGTTAAGGATCAAGCCCTGTTGTACTAGTCCCTGTACAAACACACATCAAGAAGTCCCTGCCCTGAAAAGTCTCAAATACAGTCTAAAAATGGTCCCTTACACAGTAGAGTTTGGAGGCAAAGTATAGGAACTGGAACCAGGTAAATGTGAAATCAATCTTTTTCCTGACTTCCTTTCATCTTCCAAACAAAAACCATTAAAAAAAAAAAAAAAAGCTGTGACCATCCTTTCCAATCTCTATCTAGCAGGATAATTGAATCATAGAATCATTAAGGCTGGAAAACACTCTTAAGGTCATTGAGTCTAACTGTAAACCTCTACACATCGATAAGTCCACCACTAAACCATGTCCCTCATCATCACATCTACATAGCTTTTAAATACTTCCAGGGGTGGTGACTCAGCTGCTTCCCTGAGGAAATTTGTCCTAATGTCCAATTTAAACCTTCCCTGGTACGACTTGAGGCCGTTTCCTGTTGTGCTATCTCTTGTTGCTTGGGAGAAGCTACCAACACCCCCATCATTACAACCTCCTTGAGGCAATGGGGTCTCCCCTGAGCATCCTTTTCTCCAACCTAAACAAACCCAGCTCATTCAGCCACTCCTCATAAGCCTTTCTCTCTAGCTCCTTCACCAGCTTTGTTCTCCTTTGAATACACTCTAAGACCTCAATGTCTTTTGTAGTGAGGGATCCAAAACTGAACACAGTGTTCGAGGTGCAGTCTCACCAGGGTCAAGTACAGGAGGACAGTCACTTCCCTAGTCCTGCTGGCCATACTCTTGCTGATAGAAGCCAGGATGCTGTTGGCCTTCTTGGTCACCTGGGCACACTGCCAGCTCATACTCATCCAGCTCTTAACCAACACTCCCAAATCCTTTTCCACCAGGCTGCTTTCCCCACACCTGTAGCATTGCCTGGGGTTGTTGTGACCCAAGTCCGGGGCTTGACACTTTACATCGCTAAACCTCATACAATTGGTCTTGGCCCATTTGTGCAGCCTGTCCAGATCCCTCTGTAGAGACTTCCTGACTTGGTGTCTCCTGCAAATGTACTGAGCATGCACTAGGTCTCCTTGTGCAGATGTTGATAAATGTATTAAAAGAGGACAGGCCTTGTTACTGAGCATTAAGTGGTGCAGGAAGGAGGCAGCTTGGCAGTGAGTCACACTGCTGATACTGACACCTCAAGAATATAGAATCATAGAATGGTAAGGTTGGAAGGGACATCAAGGATCATCTAGTTCCAACCCCCTGCCACAGGCAGGGACACCTCCCACTAGTACAGGACACTCAAGGCCTCCTCCAACCTGGCCTTGAACACCTCCAGGCAGGGAGCAGCCGCAACCTCCCTGGGCAACCTGTGCCAGTGTCTCACCAACCTCACTGCAAACAACTTCCTCCTAACATCCAGCCTAAATCTTTCGTCTGACAGTTTAAATCCATTNCATCTTTGTGGCCTCCTCTGGATCCATTCCAACACTTCCATGTCCTTCCTGTGCTGGGGGCTCCAGAACTGCACACAGGACTCCAGATGGGGTCTGACGAGTAAAGCAGAGTAAAGAGGTCCCCAGGTGCTATTCTTCCAGCTGCAGCAATGACAGAATCCTGCCAGACTTCCTGAACAACAGTGTTTCCTAGTGGAGTGTCTTTACCTCCAGCTATCCTCATCTGCAATTCTTCCTCCAGGTCTTCTTAGCAAATTCTGATTGTGTTTATTCCAGCCATAAGACTACCCCTATGAGGAAACTCTTCTTCAGCCTCCTCAAAAGCTAGGTTAACCAGCTTTGCATTCCCTTAGTGATACCACAGTGGCTGCAGATCTTTGTGCCACAACTGATAATCCTCCACTTGGTACCTCTGGATTGTTGTGTGTGTTTGTCTCCACCCTAATGGGGAGATGTTCCTTCCCTTTGGAAATGGGATTTTTTTTCCACCGTAGTTGTTTTGTATTTCTTGAAACCAGGACAACTGTTCTGCAGATGAGCTTCTAGTTGACACCGCTGCTTTGTTTGCCTTGAAAGGACAGAACACAATCATCTTGTCCCAACAGGTTTTGTGCTAAAGGCTGGACTTGTGGCACTGCCAGAAACTTTTCCCAGTCCACAGGACAAAAGTTATACTCTCATGAGGTTTTCAAGGCATCTGAAACAGCACTGATGTTCACAGTTTGGAGCAGAGCCTGAAGGCAGATCTGGCAAATGAGTTCATTGCCCACTTCATCCTGGAAGCTGTGGAAATGATTGCCCAGCAAGAGGTGGAAGCGACCACAGCCAATTTCACTAACTTGGGATGCTTCTTTTGCTACGGATCAGCCAGGATAGCCAGTATCGGGCACTCTCATGCTGGCAGCGAGGAGCTTTGTCATGTAGCAGGTGTCTGACAGGGCAAGAAGCTAACTTGCTTGTGTTTGGGAGGGGTAGGGAGGAGGTAGGGAAAGCCCACTGCCAATTTGGCCTTCAGTGTGGTTCCTCTGTGAAGTTTCTGGACTGGGAAGTCCAAACCTCTGAAAGAGGAGGTGGCAGTGCAGCCACCCAGGTGTCTTCCAGTCTCCCAGGTGTCCCCATGCCTCCTGTCTGGCATAGCACTGCTCAGCTCTGTGTTTTTGGGCTGTGTTTTTGCTGATGAAAAGGCAACAGCTGTGCTGAGCTGAGAGACGCTGTGGTGCCACAACTCGCTCCAGCATGATGGCAGAAACTACAGCCTGCAGAGAAAGGCAAGTGGTTTGTGCTGGACTAGGAGGAGACTACTTGGGGCTTGGCTCCCACTTGCCTTGGTGAGCAGATCCACACAAGGCAACTGGAGGTCTCTGTGCCCTGGATTCCCAGCTGATGGCAGGGAAACATTCCTTTTAGGAAATTGGAACTTAAGCAATTCCAAAAAATGGTGGCTTTTTCTTTCTGGCTTTTCTTAGCTTTCCTTTTTTGAGGTATTGTAGAGACTTGAAAACATGATTGAATTTGTGCATGCCTTTATTTATTGAGCTATTTATGATGGGCATAGATTTCCCTAAGCCAAAAAAGCCCCCTCCCTCCTTCATCCCCAGCCTTAGTAATCAGCTTCCTTGAGCTTCAGCCCACACTAGGCTATTTTCATCTGTCAAATCCTCCATCATTGGTTAAATTGCCTAGGTGTGTGTTGGCTTTGTCATTTTTGGTGAAATCTTATAATCTTACAAGACTACTTTGCCCAAGCTCCTACTTCTCTCCTGGTTGATTCTGTAAAAGGTCTCATTTCAATATGTTGCTGCTCTTAGGGCTGAAGTCTGTACTCTAGTGCCCACAATGGTCATCTGTGTCCATCTTCTGCCAGAAGACTGACAGAGTCAGCCCCAACCAGCATCTAGATGGGGCAGAAGAAGATGATGATGGTTCCATTTCCTCCCAAATGCTTCAAAGCTGCAGTGAACTGCAGATGTTTGGACTCCTTAGACATGGATATCAAATTTTGGCCCCCACCGCCTCTTTCTCAGATGCTCTCCTTTCCTATTTTGCTGCCTGCGTTTGCTGCAGCCTGCATTGCCTGCACACCTTTCATACCACTGCACTCCCAATGAGCACATTCAACACGGGCCCCGGCTTGCTACCAGGGTGCCCCTGCCCACACACACGCTGGAAGCTGCCTTCTGACACGTGAGGATATGCTTCACCTGGAGTCTGTTGTGCGAGCCAGTTCCAGTCTAGGATGCTCTTTCCTTTTGAGTCTCCACAGAGATCACAGGACCCTGTTTAATCCAGCTCCCTGTTGGATTGAGTGATAACAGATGTTTCTGTTGCTACATCTAACAGTGCTTTGCTATCAGGAGCAGAACACCAGCCTGCTTGGCTGGGAGTCGGTGCTGTCACCCAGCAGCTCTCCTTGTCTGGAAGTTGTTTTGATTTCTTTTCTTAGACTTCTCCCTCTCTGTGTCTTTCTCTCTAAAACATTAATTTCCTCTAATTAGAGCCTCCTTAACAATTCTTTCTTCCCCTCTCCTCAGTTAATTTCCTTTAATTAGAACCTCCTTAATAATTCTTTTGCTAAGTCAGTTTCCTCAGTTAGAACCACCCGCCATAATTTCTTTCCATTCTTTCAAAAGCTGTCGGAGCAGCTAAGTAAATTATGCTTCTGGGTAACCTTTATCTCTTACTTGGTATTTTAAAAGAACTCCTGTAACAGGTTAGACAGGCATAATTTCCCTTCCAGAGCTATGCTGGTCTGACCCCATTAGGTTATACTTAGCTGAGTGTTGTACTATTGTATCCTTAATTAGGAGCGCTAGCTGTTCCTCTGAAACCAAGGTAAGGCTGTGTTTGTGAATGAATTAAATATGACATTTCATTATTCAGATCAGATTTAACAGTGTCAAAAATCTGTCTTTAAACCAGATTAAATTGCTCTTGAAGAATATGGAAAACCTCCTGCACCCATTAGCTGTCCTGTGAGCCACTTTTTCTCTGCAGCCATGCCAGCTTTCTTCTGGTGACAAGCCTTTTAAGTGCTAATTGTTTCTAAAACATACTGTTTTAGAAAGATTCTGTGTGTATATGTAATTTACACTGTAAGTAACTACTCGTGGCACATGGCTTTCCTCAGTCGTGTAGTGGACCACATCAGCAGTTGGTATGAATGAGGAGGAAGGTGATATACACATAGAATCATAGAACGATTTGAGTTGGAAGGGACCTCCAAAGGTCATCTAGCCCAGCCCCCCTGCAGTCAGCAGGGACATCCTCTACTGGAGCAGCTTGCTCAGAGCCTTGTCAAGCCTGACTTTAAGTATCTCCAGGGATGGGGCCTCCATTATCTCCCTGGGCAACCTGTTCCAGTGTTCCATCACCCTCATGGTAAAGAACTTCTTCCTAATAACCACTCTCAATCTTGTCTTCCCCATTTCAAACCATTGCCCCTTGTCCTGTCACTGCAGGGATCTGCAATCAGTCCCTCTGCAGCCTTCAACACAGTACTGGAGGTAAGGTCTCACCAGAATAGAGCAGCAGAATCCCCTCTCTTCGTCTGCTGCCCATGCTTTGTTTGATGCATCCTAAGATGCCATTGCCTTTCTGGGCTGCAAGTGCATACTGTTGCCTCATGTCCAGACTCTCATCCACCAGCACCTCCAAGTACTCTTCTGCAAGGCTGCTCTCAATTTCATCATTCCCCAGCCTGAACTGCTATCTGAGATTACCCCAACCTAGATGCAGGATCCTACACTCTGCCTTATGGGCCTGAGTTTCTTCTCTACACTATGTAGTTTCTTTCCAGTTGAGGTGTTATTATCCATCTCTCTATCCATTTAAGATGGGTCATAAGGAACCATCTCACTGTCTGACCTTCCTGCAATCTACCAAGGATACCTTGTTTAATTTCCTGATTTGGGGAAGGGCCAAGTATTGGGGGCAACTGGGAGGTGCCATACAGTTTTAGTGAAGTCCACGTTTTTATCTAATTATGAAGAAACAGATCTGAGCCGCAGGAATGCTCTCTCTCCCCACCACTAGTAGATGCAGCTGACCATATTCCTGATCATATCCCCTTTTCTGGTACCCCTTTCTTACATTAGCACCTACTAGTGAGCAGAGATCTGATGGTTCCAGCAGGCGTCATTGTGAAGGAGAGCACTGCCCTGCTGTGATGTATGGTACAACAGGGCCCAGCTCACATGAGACAGGTCACAGACAATTACCTCACAACAAGCTCATGAGATTGCTTCTGGTCTTTGTAGCACAAGGACATTCTCCCTTTTTTGGCTATGCCCAACATAAGGTGCACAGTCTACTTGAATTCCTGATCACAAAGCATAATGGTCACCACGGGCCCTGAAGAGCCTGCTGCAGTGAGACAGATGGGCCCTTCAGACTTTTTACCACCATCTGATGGGAATCAGCAATGCCTCAGTGGGTTGATGCTTTGGGTACCACTTGGTACAAGTGGAGCAATACAGGAAGCTCCACATATTCTGTGGGGAGCTGCCGGAGGCTTGCAGCTACTCCATGCTTGTCAGTGACACTGTCAGCGCCACTGTCAGCTTTCTGGGCAGGTTCAAAACATTTTAGCCAGTAAGATCTACTTTATTTCCTTGGCAGTCATAATAATTATGCAGAAAACTCAATTTGCCATCACTTCCCATGGAATTTTGGAGCAGGACTGGATGGAAAGATGAAACTCTTTAAGGTTTTTGGTTTCGACAAAATCCCTAATGTTTGAGATGGGAATAGGATGGCTTTGGGGAATCTTACAAGGAGTAAAATGCTGGTGGTGCTGGACAGAGGGTTGTTTGGGAAGGGTAGGTTTTCTAAAAAGTTATGTTAGAAGGCTAAAAAAAGCTGTCTGGCTCTTCTTGGAGGAGATGAGAGAGCAGGAAGAGGGAATGGCCAGGTTGGATTGTTCAGACCAACAACTCACTACAACGGAAGAGATGCTGTTCTCTATGCTCCTTGAGAAGCCCATCTTGCTGGTCTCCAGTCCATTCCAGATGAGGATAAAGAATGGCTAGAGATAGAGATAGGCAATCCAGTAGACAATGTTGAAGAGCAGGAAGGCGGTGGGGAAGAAGACGCGAGAGTAAGAGTCCAGGCGGGAGATGTGAATGCGGACTCTCCCCTCACGCCACATTCCTGTCTGACAGTCCTCAATGCAGCAGAAAAACCTCTCACATTCCTTTCCTTCCAGGCATGGGGAGCCAGGATCTTCATCCTCATCCTCCTCTATCTCTGGGGGCCAGTGCATGATGTTGTTGATGTTGATGGTGGTATAGGACGGCATCACCTGTGCACCAGCTGGTGGCTGTAATGGAGAAGGTGGATTAAAGGGAAGGAAAAGGCAAGAAAATTTGTTCTAGACACCAAACCCCACCCAGTTTGAAATATGTCAGTTCACAGCATAGGTGCAGTTCAATGAAGTCATCCCTCCTTCTCTGCACTTGGTTGTAAGTCACCACCTTGACATTCTGTGGGGACTGGCATCTTCCTGTGTGACTGTGAGATTCTTCCCTGGCATGCTAAGGCATAGCCTTAGCCAGCAAAGGTCTAATTACTCTGATTCCCCATCTCTGCCACTGGTAACACAGAAACAGCATCTGTTTGGTGTCAGGTGTGCTAACCTCATCCCTCTTTCTCCTCTTGCTCAGCTGTCTCTGAGGATGCAGCACACATTCCAGATGTGTCTTATGCTTGCTGTCAATTGCTGGTGAAAAGCTGGGGAAAGGCTATAACCCCTTGGCCCAGGAGCAGCACCCTATCATCACCCTCACAGAAGCTCTCTCCACCTGTGCAGGTAAATAAGGCTGGGACAGAAGAGGTCTATTGGGTTTTTTTTTGTTTAGTTGTGTCCCAGTTCAGAGGCCTGCTTCAGATGATGCGTCAGAAGTACCTGACATGAGCTTGGGCAGATCTCAAGAGAATGATGACCACTTTGGTTTCACTATCCTCACACTCAGGTGGTCTTCTGACAGACAGATGACAAAACAAAGTATATGTTCCTGCATCTCTCTGACCTGTGGCATCTGTAATCCACAGAGATCAAACAGGTACAGGTGGAAGAACCTGGACGTGGATCACCCTGTCTTGAAATGGACATGGTCATGTCAGTCATCCTAAACCACACTGACCAGGGCTCCAGTGATCCTGAAGACAGCACAGGGAGCCTGGCTCTGACAGACACCTTTTAATCTTAGAGGAGCCTCTGCTGCTTTTTCTGGTGATGTCTCACCTTCCAGGTGCTCAGACACAGCACACAGAGTGGTCTGAGTACCTTATGAAAACACTATGGTCAGACACTTAACCACAGCAGCAGTTTCCAGTGCAGACTCAGGTGGGATATTTCTAAACGGCTTGGAGTTCTAACAGCATCCACCTCTGCTGACCCCCTTGACCTACCAGCCTGGCTTTCCTGTTGTTGTGCTCAAGTGGTTTCTTGTTTCCCACTAGGTAGTTGAGTGTAGCATATTCCATGAGAGCTGCAAAGACGAAGATGAAGCACACAGAGACAAAGAGGTCCATGGCTGTGATGTAGGAAACACGGGGAAGGTGCTTGCGGGAGATGGTACTCAGGGTGGTCATTGTTAGCACAGTTGTGATACCTAGGAGAGAGAAGTGGTTTAAGTAATAAAGGGGAGCATTTCTGTCTTCTACATGCGACCAGTCCTCAAAACACTTCCATATTCCCTGTACCGTGGGACAGAAATTCCTCTGGTTGTCTGGTCCCATTTTTGATCTGCTCAGCCAAATTCTGGTCTCTGACGATGTTGTATGGGGAAAAAAAAGCTCTTCAAAACCCAGATGCTATGCAGGTCACCAATATGGATGAGAGGAAATGGCCTCAAATTGCACCTGGAGAGGTTTCAATTGAATGTTAGGAGAAACTTCTTCACCGAAAGGGTTCTCAAACACTGGAACAGACTCTCCAGGGAGGTGGCTGAAGATTCAAAGACATGATGCTGAGGAACATGGTTTCATACCAGACTTGGTAGAGTTAGAAAAAGGTTGGACTTGATGATCTAGTCAGACCCCATCTGGAGTACTGTGTACAATTCTGGAGCCCCCAGCACAGGAAGGAATGGAACTGTTGGAGTGGGTCCAGAGGAGGGTCACAAAGATGATCAGAGGGCTGCAGCAGCTCTCCTATGAGGACAAGCTACAAGAGTTGGGGCTCTGCAGCCTGGAGAAGAGAAGGCTTCCAGGAGACCTTA